>RJWH01004355.1:0-110627 GCA_004363575.1 Solenodon paradoxus
AAGAGCACTTTTATATTACTCAGTCACTTAAGTTTATTAAACTGATCTTTTCATTCTGCTAAGAACACTTAACAGGAGAGCCACACTTAACATTTTTGTCGCTGTTGGTACCATAATTTATCTGTCCATTTCCTATTGATGCTCATTTGAGTTATTTCTAGATTTTTTACTATTATGGAGGAAAACAGGTGCCAAGAATCTTCTTGTACCTGGGTGCTACCTGACCTCATTTCTCTTATGAATACACCTCAGGGTGGAGGGCAGAGTCCGAGGATAATAGGTATCGACTGAGTTTGGTAGATACTAACCCCCAGTTTTCCAAAGTGGTTCCCATTCCCACCAGCTTCTGTGGAACTTTCAGTTGTTTTGCGTCCTCACAACATTTGCTCTTGTCAGTCTTTTCAGTGGTGTCCATTCTAGATGGACAGCGGTGGGTGAAACTCAAGGAAGTAGACAGAAGTCCGTCAAAAGAAAGAATTACTGCCTGCCCCTTTTTTGTGTATGTCTCTTGTCCGGGGAGAACAACTAAGATCTAATCTCGTCGCAAATCTCAAGTGCACCGCACAGTAGCACTAACCCTGGTCCCCATGCAGTGCATCGCACCCCCGGATCTTGTTCACACTGCGCATCTGACTCTGTGCATCCTTTGCCCCATTCCCGGCCCCACCCTCTCCTTCTAAGCATTAACCTTTTTCAGAGTCCACCAAGTGAGGTCACGCAGTACTTGTCTTTCGGCGTCTGACTTCTTTCACTCAGAATAATGCCCTCTAGTTCATTGTGTCCCCAGTGACAAGATTCCCTTCTTTCCTGAGGCTGAATACTAGGCCATTGTATGTGAATTAGCTGAATCATTAGCATCATTTCACAATGTGTTATGTGTCAAAACTTTACCTTGTAGACCTTTAAAATATACAACTCTATCAATTGTACCTCAGTACAGCTAGGAGACAAAAAAGACTGTACAAATAGATTTCATAATTAGGAAATGGGCTGCCTCTGGAGGGGTCAGAGCCTCCCCGTCTTAGAAAGATTTGAGCTGAGTTGGAATGACCCTCTTGGAGATAAGAGAGCAGTACCTTGTCTTGAAGGGTAATTAGGGTCCCCACACTCCTGCTCCCCTCTCCTCCAGAATTTCATCCCGATTCTTAGAAATAAAGCTCCATCTCCTTTGCTCTGCCCTCCAGCCCTCCCTCCATGGGTCTGTCGAAACAGCCAGGTTATCCTCTCTTTATCAGAACAGCTCTGTCTGAGCGTTCATGTGTCCCTGAAACCACACGCCAAACCACCAGAGATGTCCTCTGTCTCCCCCGAGATGCAAAGCTGCCCTTTTCTAATCTGTTCATGAGCCGTCGCCTTCCGGCTCTGAAGAGTCCCATCATCCATGTGCAGTGTCTTTCATAGGGCCACCTAATAATAGGGCTGCCGCGTTTGGGTCAAGAGGGCTGGTTCTTCCATAGGAAGTCAGACGTGAACAGATTGGTTTCTAGAAGGAAAAGAAACTGTCTTTTTTCGGTCAGGAAACTGTAAGCCTCTCAGTCAGAAACGAAGTGCATGCGACGTGAAGAGCCCACTGCCAGGAGGACCCAGAGGGCATGGTCTGGCAACGGCCGGGCGTTGAGGGCGTTGGGCATGCTGGCTCTATTTGGGGGCAGGCCCCTCTCTGCGACGGCGGGTCACCTCCCCAGACACTGTCACTCCCTCCACTGACCTCTCGATGCCCCTCAGGCTTCCGCTATTATGAAGACCTCGTTAGCTGTGTGACCAGGGCGGAAGCAGAGGCGGTTGAAGCGCTGGTTCGGGAGGCCGTCTGGGCATTTCTGCCCGACGCCCTTGTCACCATGACGGGAGGATTCCGCAGGTAAACGAGGACGGTCACCTGTTGAACACCTTCAGTGGCTCCTCATCACCACGGGGCTCAAAGCCCAGCACATGGCCTTTGGCGGCCTGGCTCCAGCCTCTCTCCGTAGCTTTTCTCTTGCTCCTGTGTCACTTCAGCAGCCCCAGTGGCATGTCCTTCTCTGCACACGTGATGCTGTTTCTTGCCTCTGTGACTCTGTTCACTGGAATCCTTCAGCTTCTGCTGACTTTCCTCAATTGTCACCTGGCTGACTTCTCATCCTCTACTCCGTTCAGATGCCACCTCCTCCAGAAAGCCCTCCTTCCTTGACTCCCTCCTCCTCCATGCTGGGCGAGGCTTCTGGACAGCTCTGAGCACATTTGGTGTGCACGTGTGCTTTGCCACTACACGTGCAGAGCTCAGCGCGGGTGTGGCCCCTGTGCCCAGGCTGGCAACCCGGCTGACCCAGTGAATGAATTACTGCACTCTTCACCAGGAGTGTGCAGGGCCTGGGTATTGAGGCCTCCATTTTCGAGAGTCCTTCCCTCCCACACTCTCCTCTGTGCCTCCACCAGGCAAGATGAGTTTGAAGTGAGGGACAAAGTGGGTAAGAAAAATTGAAATCTAAGAAAACGTCTAGTTCATAATTCTAAAACCCTTCTCTTCTCATATGTGAATGGAGTTCTTAGTTCACTGTTGGCGTGCTTGTCTGTGCATGTGCGGGTGGGTGTGTGCACATGTGTGGCTGTGTGCATGTGTGTGTGCATGTGTATGCGAGTATGTAGAAGCCAGCTCCTTCGTTAGTTTTTCACCCACACATCATTATCATGCACATCCGATAATGTTTTTTCTGAGTCATGCTTTTACGAAGAGTGGGGCTGTGCATTCTTGGACAGTTTACTTTTAAAATGTCATGAGCATCTGGTATTACAGCTTAAACACAGGGCAGAGGAAGAGAGGTGGATTTTAAAGGCAGAGAGCTAAACTTCTCATTTATTTCCCTTCCTACGGTTTCTGCTCAGGGGTAAGAAGATGGGACATGATGTGGACTTCTTAATTACCAGCCCAGGGTCAACGGAGGAAGAAGAGCAGAGGCTTCTACCCAGAGTGATAAACCTGTGGGAAAGGAAGGTAAGACGAAAGACAAAGTGGCCTTTCCAGCACTGCATGAATTCTGTTGAACAGCGAGCGCTATGAGTCATGTAATGACACGATGACCACCTGATTTATTTCCAAAGCAAGCAGACAGGCAGACAGGAAGTGAGAGGAGGAAGAAGCATTTCTATTTCATTTCATTTAGCTGTTCATCTTGGGTGTGGCCCCGGCCCTGGGTCTTGAATCGGGGTCCTTGGGATGGACATGGATGGCACCACAGCAGATTCGCTGCTAGGCCACCTTCTAATTCACTCCTAATTATTTGCAACAGCTTGTGCAAAGCCACGTGACACACACTGATGACCAGATTGGCGTCCAGAGTCAATACATACCTTGTGGGTGCACCCTTGTCCCATTGCCAAAAGGACACAGGCACATATGTCTCTGTGTCGGTCATGCAGAAGCATTAAACCCTAAACAAGGGAAGCTCACTGCTATGAAGACCGGGAAGGTGTGAGCAGGGGTTGCAGCACAGGGCGGGGGGTGGGGGCAGCACTGCTCAGACAGAGAATATCAGTCCCGGGGGAGTCATTGGTGCCTGAAACTCTACACTGGTCAGTGGCCACCCTGGCTCTGTGCTGAACTGGGAAGGGGAGGAATTAAAGGAGGAAAGGTGGGGCCCAGCAGAGGTCAAGGCTCAGAGGCCTCACCCATGGAGACCAGACTCAGGACAGGATTCCCCAGCAGAGGAAGATACAGATGAGCCCCCCGCAGGGCCTGACCCAGCCCCCCCACAGTGAGAGCCCAGAGGCCCTGCCTGAGTGGGCCGACGAGGTGGGGCCGCTGGGTGTCTGGCAGTTTCGTCCTTCCTGAGTGATGGAGCTCCTGCTGGGTGTGGACCAAGTTCCCCGACAGTCCAGAAAGAGAAGACTCAAGTATGAAAGTAAGAGCTAGAAATGCACAGTCTGAGAGCCTGGAGCACCGGAAGTGAAGGCCCAACTTTGGAGCCAAAGAAATGCATCTGTGAGACCCTCCCAAGCCCTCTGTCCCTCTCCAGAGAGTATGCTCGGGGCAGCCAGGGGCCCTGGAGGGACTGGGAAAGGTCAAATCAGCAGGGGCAGGACGAGGACGAGCCAGTTACCGCTGGGCTGGCCCCACTGCCCCGCTCAAGCAGAAAAGGCCGAGGTCCTTCTGCTGGACAGCACAGCGCAGCTCATGGGGCCGCCGGCCCAGGCCTGGGCGGGGGCGCGGGGCCCGGGCACCGCACGGGAGGCCCTGTTTGACTTTGGTTTCTAGGCACAGCCCTTGTGGTGCTCAGAGACTCTCCCAGCCCTGGACAAGGATGGGGTGAGGGCATGGTGACGAGGAGACTCTTTTCACCGGCCTTTCCTAGTTTCAAGGCAGTCACACTGCTGTCCCTGGGTGGAAGGGTGGGTGGGTGGAGGCTGACATTAAGCACACGGGTCTTACATTTGGGATTTTAGAAGCGCAGCCCTGTCGTTTACTGGCAAGATGACCTCGGATGCTCCCTGTCACGTTGCTCAGCTTCTCTGTCCCATCTGTAGACACGGCTAGTGAGCCTCTCTCAGGTGGAGGGCGAGCATGGAGGTCAGCAGAGAGAGGTGGACAGAGCCCGACACAGCGGCTGTTACCGCGCTGTCCTGCAGTTGTTCACTGAGCTCTGCCTGAGGACCAGGCCCGGGGCCAGGCAGACAGGCCAGCCCGCCTGTCCCTTCACCCAGTGACAAATAGGACCCAAGGGACAGTGGGGGTGCAGCTCTGCCTGGCTGCCCCCAACACCTCAGTTGTGGAATGAGCTCACGACTTCACGTTCTGACTCCTGCCTCCCCATCTCCTCACTCGTGCCGTTCTTACCCTCACTGCACTGTCCTGATTACAACGAGCATGTCTGGCCAAGTCACACGCACACGCACCTTCGTACAAATGCTTGTAGGCACGTCTAACGTCTTACAACAACTGCGGTCCCCAGGGAAAGACCAGTCTGTGGGTACCAGTGTGACCCTTCTAGAAGACCCCCTGGTCAGGGGTGGGAAGGGAAGAAAGAGCTGGGGAGCATTGATCTCTGGGGACAGGAGTGACCCCGAAGTCTCCTTACCCTGATTTCTCACTGAAACCAGTAGCTCAAAAGAGAGAAGGGCTGAATGTGGTTTGGGGTCGCGCTCAGTAGGTGGGACCCAGCTACAGGACCCTTAAGTCTAGTCTCAAGGCACAGACAGAAGCGTTTTATTCAAAGGATAGATCTCCAAAAGGCTTGCCAAATTCAATATAAATCCCTGCCAGGAATGGCCCCTAAGTCTATTATCAGTGAGTACCGCACCGTGTGGCGGCGGTGCAAACAGAGTTAGCAGCACTAAGAGGTCAGCTTAGCGGATTTTTTTTTTTTTTAACGGAGGAGGGTGTATGACCAATTCGGCTTTGAAGTGGGAGTAGCTAATATTTTACTAGCTCACTTTTAAACTGACACAAAAGGCTGCAATACTGTACTAATAGCAATAAGTTTCATGAAAAGCAGAACAGTTCCCCCCACCCCGCCCCCAGCTGGTTATTTATCCAAGGCCACCTCCCCCAGAGGCTGCTGCTGACATCAGTGCCCCTACCCCTCAAATGCGGCCTGTTCACCTTTGGGGGGCTGGTACTGGAGGGTGGAGGGGCCCTCCTCCTGAGCTCAACAAAAGGAAAAGTACCCCTTCCTCAAAGACTTTGTTATTGAAACAATGGCCCCTGGTGGGAGAGGGGGTAAAAGAAGCATTTGTAATAAGGAGAGTAAACTCAACCAGCAAGCCCAGAGTGTGATTCCAGACCAGCAGCATGACATCACCTGGGAACTAGTTAGAAATGCAAATTGTCATTCCATCCCACACACACCAACCACTCTGGTGCTTCAAATCCTTTCCAACGCTTCTGATGATAAAACATGAGCCCAACAGACCCAAGATTACAGGATAACCAGCTACGACCCTTGACGAGTTACTTGAACTTATTTGCACTTTTAGTTGCTTCGCAGATTCAGCAGTTAACCTCCCCACCTCTCCCACCACCCCACCCGCTGCCGCCCCAGCAGGAGAACTAGAGGGTGACCACTTGCTGAGCACAGCTTTCTGATTGAATGTTAGACTTGTGTCCCTAACTTCATCTCTGTCTCCAAGACAGCAGAGGAAGGACCTCTCAGTGCACAAGCATCCCTAATGCTCTGTAGAAATAGTGAATCATCTGTTCCCAAAGTGGGGCTGAGCCTCTGGGAGGAGTAAACCAGCCATCAGTTGGATGTAGAGCAAAGATGCTAAGTGGGTCAAAGCAACAGAAATAGCCTGACTATGTTCTTAAAGGGCAGATAGCAGAGCACTGGCTTGTTGTCAGAGCTGGGGAGGGGTTCTCTGCAGATTTGCCAAAGTGGCTTTGACTGGCCTCTGGCACTGCTAAATTTGTCTTCTGCAGAGCAGGGCTAACACACCCGCCCTGGCTCCTCCCAGTATTGTAAGGTGCCCCAATGCCAAGCCACAGCACGTGCATGTCCTGCTGAGGTCTGCAGAGCCTTTGGTAAGAGCCTTCATTAAGAGCCCAGTATAAAATCTCCGAGCCTCTCCATTGCACCTGCCTCCTGAGGTCTTTCTGTTTATTTTCAGGGATTACTCTTATATTACGACCTTATGGAATCGACCTTTGAAAAGTTCAAGCTGCCCAGCAGGATGGTGGATGCTCTGGACCATTTCACAAAGTGCTTTCTGATCTTGAAGCTGCACCAGCAGCCTGGGGGCGGTGGCAGCTCCGGCCAGCAAGGGAAGAGCTGGAAGGCCATCCGCGTGGACCTGGTCCTGTGCCCCTACGAGCGCCGTGCCTACGCCCTGCTGGGCTGGACCGGCTCCCGGGTAAGGGCCACCTGCAGCGTGGGTGGCGTCCACCTTCCAAACGTGGGTAGAGCCTTCCTGGCCCAGGAAGGAGCTGGAGGCAGGATCAGGGTGACGAGGGGCAGGATGAGAGGCGCAGTGCCTGGGTACCTCTAAACCAGGGCATTCCGCAGGCAAGTGAGGCAGACTAATTCAGAAGAGATTCTCCAAGTGCGGTCCCCTGGCCCGCAGCACAGCCGTACCTGGGAACAGGTTAGACCTGTAACTTCTCCACCCCGCCCCGCATCTACTGAAGCAGAAGTTCTGGGTTTGGAAGAAAGCCCCCCGGGTGATGGAGATGCAGCCAGTGTGAGAACTGCAGACGCTGCCGTAGAGAAAGCAGCGAGGTGACTGCGAACAGGTTTGGAACTGCCAGCTCTGGTTGCAAGGCCTGCCCTGCCTCTGACCAGTGAGCATCTTGGACAAGCTCCTGATGTCCTTTTAAGACCTAAGTCATTACCTTATTTACCTCCCTGGGGTGCCAGGGTTCATGGATGAGAAAAGCGGGCCAGGTCCTCAGCCCCACCTGGCCAAGCCCAGCCCAGCGCCGCTCTGTGCCCAGATTTGATCTCATGAGTGCTGCTCCCGCCATGGAAGCACCTACACTGCTTCACGGTGTCCCAGCAGCTGGCTGCTGCTTGGAGAGAAATGAGTCCTTGAGGGTTTTACACAGATGAGTGACATAACAAAAACAAATGTCCTCCACTTGAGTCAAATGCCGGGTATCTTTGCTTTGGGCTGAAATGATCTCCACACAGGCCCTGGCAGCAGAATTCCTAACCCTCGTTGGAATGTTGACCGGTGTCTTTTATTCTTAAAAAATGAAAGAAATCAAGGAAGCAGTATGTCATGAATGCAGTTTGACAGACATACGTCTTTGGGAGCACATCGGTGGAGGAAAGGGAGAATCCCCAAAACGAACCAAGGCTAAGTGAGCTCATGCCCCTTGGGAATCCCACTGGTAGAAACCACTGCCCTTTTTCCAGTCGGTTTTAAGACAGGTCTGTTTCCAGCACACTTTAGTCTCTTTACTCAGAGGACCAGAAACTATTGCTGTGGGTCCTGCGGGCATTGACAGAAAACGAACTGACAACCTTTTTACATAGCTGGTAATTTTAAACTATTTCGCCTCTTCGCGCCCCGGTCTGTATCGGGTGGCAGTGGTGCCCACCTCCTGATGTTGCCATCTGGGTCGTAGGAAATGCTCCGTGTATTTAAATGTGCCCGGGGCTCAGCACACGGAAGCTCCTTCTGTAATTCTCTTTACACTCCACTTACACGCACCGCGGTGCGTTTGGCACCAACCGGACGCGTGGAGGGCGCGGCTAGGATTGGATCTGGTCTCAAACTCTGTAGGTGAAATATTTCATTTCATCCTTCCATCCAAAGACTGCAGGACTATTTAAATCATCTGTGAGCCTCACCTCAGTGTAGGGTCATGAGCTTACCAGGCTGATCAATCTACAAAGCTGACAAAACTACTTTAGGCATTAACTTTCCAAAAGCAGGTTCTTCACGGCCTAAAGATTTCCTGAGTGAGATGCCTCCACGGGGACGTATTAAGCTGAGCTTTTCGGAGGCCAGCCAGGTATATGCAGCTTCCAGACTGGGCACAGACATCATTAGTTAAAAGACCAAAGAGGCCTGTTTTCCTCTGGATCATGTTTCTTCCAAACAGACCTGCGCTGTGGGTCAGCATGGCTGACGTGCTGAGCGTCCGTCAGGAACATGGAACGTGTTTAGTGAAGCACTGAGAGGCGGCAGTCTCTCCCCCGGAAACACACAGGTGACTGGGCCAAGTGTCCAGGCGCCCCAGCGCCTTTGCTCGTCCAAAAGCCCCCCTTTCACTAACTCTACAAAGCAGCTCTTCTTAAGTCACCTTACCGCCACTTTCTGGAAGACCAGCAGCGGCAGCAGCACGCGTACCGCAGAGACAGCTGGGGACGGCGCCCCTGAGACTTTCGTCGTGACAGATCGCACAGCTGCTCGGTCCTGGGCCACCCCCTGGAGTCTGTCGTGACCACTGATACAACTGGACTGTATAGCCCCATCGCCTCTGTTCCACGTTCGTCCTTCTTTGCCTGAAAATAAGACGAATGCCCTACCTATCCCACGGGGTCCCGGGCGAGCCTAAGGAATTTTCCAGCAGCCGGTAGAACTGTCCAGATAGAGAGCCTGAGCCCCGGGACTGAGGAATCTGAATTCTAGCTCTGCCTCGAGTGAATTGCTTAAGCTTTCGAGGTCCCGTTTCTGCACCTGAAAAAGGGGGCTAACAACAGCACAAAATTGGCAGCTTTCTAGTGAGGATTAAAGGAGACAGTGGCCTCATTTTAGCAACTTTTAGACCAAATGCTTAAAACTGCTTTTAGAAGCTGTTAAGTACTAGCAGTGATACAGAGGATTTGAAAACTCAGCGTCAAGCAGGAAATCTGCCCAGTGCCTGGACGGGGCCGCTGAACCGCTGTCCCTCCTCTGCCCTCGCCCCACCACATGTGTGATCCTGTTGGAACACAAGTCAGTGCCGGTCCCTGCCCTGAATGAACCTTGCAGGACCCCCCTGTGAAACTCAGACAAGCACCTACGCTCTTCGGCGGGGCCTGTGTGACCTTCCCAGCCTCCTCGCTCTGAACCGCTCTGCTCCGTCTCTCTTCGTAAACCGGACAGGATCCCCACCCTGAGGTCTGCGCTACCTGTTCCCTCTGCCTGGAATGCTCTTCTCCCAGAGCCCGTCTGAAATTCCTTCACCTCCTCCAGGTCCTTGCTCACATTCCACCTCTTCAGGGAGGCTCCCCTGTGCATGTCGTAGGTAACGAACTTACCTGTCTGTGGTCTTTCTGTGACCCCTGCTTGAACCCCAGCCCCAGCAGCGCAGACATTGTGGTTGTGTTCACCGTTACATGACAAGCACCCAGAACATAATAGATGCTCAATAAGTATTTCTGAAAAAATAGTATCACTTTCCCAATGACAGATACCATTGTCATTCCTAATGGTTGATGGAAAATGCCTCCGAGTCTCAGCAGAGGAGTCTAGGAACAGGTGTCTCACCACACAGAACTGGGGAGCGAAGGGCAGCCATCAGGGCACTGTCACCCCACCCTCTGCAAGGTCCCCAACACAGCTGAGCAACCCTTGTGCTGGGGATACTGGGCCGGGTGGAGGGGCCTTGCTGAGCACCACCCGCAACTTCCCCTGCCCTGCAGCTGCCACACAGGCTCAGCTTGGCGGGGTCCTTCCCCGAGCCTGGCTGCCCCTCCTGGCCGGCAAGGGAGTAGTGGTTGGAAGTATGTCTTCTCACCCAGGCAGTGGAGAAAGGCCGGTGGCCAACCTGCCAGGTACCAGGAATCTGCCCGTGGCCGCCAGAGGGCACAGTGATCCCAGGTCTTCTCCCTCACGCCCCTGGAAGGACCTTGGGAGACCTGTGTTGCTGACCGGAAAATGGACCTTAAGGACAATTTCATTGTCCCCGTGCCCGAGTCCTGTTCTGTGTCGCTGGCTGGGGCTGTGCCAGTGAGCCCACCCCTGCCATGGGGTGGGGGGTGGGGGGCGCAGTTCTGGGGCAGCTGGTCAGACTGTTTCCAGCATCTCATAGGACACGATGTTAGCACCACGGGCCTCACCCTGGCCCACCCTCCAGCCTCCTGCCTGACCATCCGGATTCAGAGCTGGGTGCCTGGCCGAGGGAGCACAGCCTTCAGGCAGGGATGGGCCGCCTGGGCCCCCATACTCTTTTACAATAACGATTTTCCCAAACTAACAAGCAACCTTATTTATCCAGTATTTATTCTGCACAGTCCTCCTATTTGCTCACGCAGCAAACATCTGTCGGACGTCTGGTAGGTGCCAGGCGCTCCGGGGGAGGCCCGCGGTCACAGAAGACAAGCCGGGCGCCGCCCTCAGCGGCCGCTAGGGGCGCACACAAGCCCAGTGTTACTGGACAGCTTGGGGCGGGCTGGGGGCGCGCGTTCAGTCAAGGGGAGACGTGAGCTCTCTCAACACCGCGCGCCAGGCGTTCTCCACTAACCCGTGTCCGCGGCCTCTTATCCAGCAGTTCGAGAGAGACCTCCGGCGCTTTGCCACACACGAGCGGAAGATGATGCTGGATAACCATGCGCTATATGACAAGACCAAGGTAGGGGCGCCCCACGCCACAGGCCGGGCCCCCGCACCCTTTTCCTGATGGGATCTTCATGTCCATGTTCAATGCCCTTTGCCCTGAGTGTCCTGGGCTCTCATGAGGGCAGCTGGGAGACCCTGACGGGCCCCCAGTGAATATGCCAGCAATGAAAGCCTCTTCCTAACAGTTCCAGCAAGAAGCCTGGCTGCTGCTCACTGGCCAGGCCCAGGCCATGTACCGGCCTCTAAACCCTTTACTTGGCTCTGGTTGGCCAGGATTGAGCTGTAGTCCCACCGTGGAAGTGGGATCAGGCCCTCTTGGCGCTCATGGACTGAAAGTATGAAGGGGAGGTTTCCCAGAGAAAAATCTCGCTTCTGCTGTGCCCCGCAAAGTACCATGGATGCTGACAGGGTGGAGCCTATGACTGGAAGCTGATTGGCACAATGCAATTTGGATATTCTTACAAATTGACATATAATAAATAGTTCAACATTTATTAGAAATGGTGATGGGAGAAATAGTGGTTGTTCTAAAAGGGCTTGGGATGGAACCTGCTGGGGGCAGAGGCAGGTGGGAGGCCAGGAGGAGAGCCCCCCATACAGGTGTCTGTCATTGCCCGTGGCTGCAGCACAGAATTCCAGCAGCACCTGAGACTTACCCAGAACTTCCAGATACGTTGATGGCAAGACTGCTCCTGAGATTCTGATCCCGCTGGAGTGGGATGTGGCTTAAACGTCAGTGTGTTTCTTTAAAACTCTGGTGGTTCTGAAGAACAGCTGTGGCTATGAACCACAGCTAGCGGGGAAAATGTTAACTGTCTTTGGCTGACAATATAAAACTGCCATCATTGTACTTTGTTAAGTGCCAGACTGAGGAACAGGAAAATATAAAAAATACACAAGTCAGTTAAGGTGACTTTGATACTCAAATGTGGGGAATTTATGTTTTGGCCATAATTCATTCTGACAAGCTGGGTTCAGAAGGGACTGTCACTCTGTCGGCCCCGAGACGCTTAACAATATCTGAATACGCATGTTTCTTGTTCTGTTTTCAGAGGGTCTTTCTCAAAGCAGAAAGTGAAGAAGAAATTTTCACACATCTGGGATTGGACTACATTGATCCATGGGAAAGAAATGCCTAGAAAAAAGTCGACTTTTTTCCCGTTTTTTTTTTCTATTCCCCAAGTTAATTAAATGATGCTTCATAATATAGTGAAGATGCTGTAGGAACGTTCGGCAATCTGTGAGTCTTATGAAAATGCAGATTTCTTCCAGAAATAAGTAGTTTGGAAAAATGCCAGCACCCCTGGGGGGGAGTTATGCTTTCATAGACTGTCGCTTAGAATTTGCGGTGCGTTTTCTGTAGAAAGAATGTCGTCACTGGGGATGGTCTCCAGGGAGCACCAGAGGCCATGCGACCCAGGGTGCCGCTGAGACACTGTAATTGGCAATAAAAAGACAGGAAACGAGATATCGGAGTCTTCCTTTGTTTCACTTCATATTCCAAAATATCAAAAAGGTAGCAAGTGAAAGGATAAAGTGTCTCTGGTTTATCTGGAGCGGAAAATAGGGGACTTGAAGTGGGTGCTGGGTCTCCTGGAGCTTCTGGAGTCGGTGCTGACTGTCTGGGCTGGGCCCACGTCACCCTGCAGCTGTGTTCCCGTGTCCGGCCCACGGTCGTGCCCACTGCTTTCTCTCAGAGGGAAGCGGGATTCCCTAAGCCACCAAGGGGATAGGTCCCCCGTGTTCCCCTTTTGGGGTCTGTCTCTCTGTGGCTCTCAGTGGCCAGTTTCCCTCAGGGAGACTCTCGGCTTCTCTGTGTGCAGGAGGCAGCCCCATGCAGACCCCCTGCTTTCTCCAGGAAAATACCCACCTCGCTTGAAGGACATGGAAGCTCAATTATTCCAGCTGCTTCTGTGTCCTCTGCCTCTGATGAGCTGTGAGGCCTCACGGTGACCCTTCCCCTGTCCTTTCCCCACCCCACCCAGGAAGAGGAGCGTGGGAGCTTCATCAGCCCGCTTCCTTCACCCGGGCTCGATGGACGAACCGGGACACGGCTCCTGGCTCCTGGGGCCTCTTGCGTGTCAAGGTCAGAGCAGGGGCTGATCTGTACTCCTGGCTGGCGACATTACGCATGTCCAGGAGAGTGGGCCCAGAGGGAAGCAAGAGAGGGCCACGCGGAAGGGCAGAAGGCGGTGGCCGGGCCCAGAAGGGAGGTCCCCAGTCGGTGCTGGCTCCTGTGGGGTAGGTGGGAACATTAGCAGCTGGGCTGTCGTGGTGAGGTGCTGGCCTACAATGGGTGCAACTTCACGACCCAGAGAGACCCCCCTGTGTGCCTCCCCTTGAATGAACTTCCCGCCTGCAGCTGACACGAGCGTCTGTTGAACCGAAGCGTCCCAGTACCTCTGCCAGGCCCAGAACCTTCCCAGCGCCAACCCCAAGAGATACATTTTTCCAGCAATCAGACGAAAACATTTTTATTGCAAACTGTACTTAAACTTTGCTCGTTTGACCATTTTAAGTGTACAAGTCAGTGGCATTAAGTACATTCTTAACACTGTACAGTGGTCATCAGTATCCATTTCCAGAACTTTCTCACCAACTCACAAAGAGACTCGGTGTCCATTAAACATTAACTCCCCATTCTCGCCTCTCCTTGGTCCTAGCAACTCTGCTCTTTATCTCTGAATCTGCCTGTTTGTACCTCGCGTGAGTGCAAACGTGTTTCCAAGGCCCACCCGTGCTGCAGTGCAGCCCTTTGGTCAGGCTGGACAGCAGCCACGGTGGGTGTGCACGTCTTCACCACATCTTACGCGTCCCTCGTACCAGGTCCCTCAGTCCCTGCGGTTCTTTGGGGTCTAAGCCTAGAAGCACAACGGCTGGATTGTGTGGTAACTCTGTTCGCCCTCTCTTCCTGTTTTCCACGGCGACTGCACCATTTCACACTCCCATCAACACCGAACAAGTCCCAGCTTCTCCAGCACCTGCTTTTCTTTGCAAAATCATAGCCCTCCGAGCACACGTCAAGTGTGAAATGAAGACGTTTCGCCCATCCCCGAGCCAAAAGATGGTCCAGGCTGAAAACCGTTCTGCACTGGACAGGGCTTCAGGCACTTGCCTCACACCCGTACTTGCTGGGTGAGGAAAGTAGGGGTGACAGAGCAGATGCCACCACCCCATCAAGTCCTCAGGGCTGGCACCGCGTTCCTCAAATAACCAAAACCCACTCAGTTTTCTCCTCACCTTTCCATTGCCCCTGCTGTTTCCCAGGCAGAATATTCTAGATGATTAAGGTATGATGTAGATGAATATACAGATATCACCAACAAATATTTATTGAGTGCTTAGATGGTGCCATCCTTTTCCAGGTATTGGGCATAGAACAGAGAACGAAACGGTCAAAAGTCCCTGCCAGCATGATTCTAAGCATGAAGCTCAGAATCTGTAGAGATATTTATTTAGTATATTTTACAAAAATAATGGTTTTCTAGTTATGGCAGGGATAGATCATGACACTTTCAAATACACTTAAGAAAGGGAAACAATGCAAGGAAAAGGTTTCTCAAACATTGTCAGTGGAGTGGGATATGGGGCAAGAATTGAGAACTGCGCAGGTGCCGGGTGGCTTCCCTCACCTACTCCCCAGCACTGGTTCTCTGGGGTTCCACCCCACGGACGCCTCAGAGGTCCCTGAAGGAGGAGTCTCCCCATGGAATCCTCCAAGGTTCTAGTGGGGCCTCTTGAGCTCATTTGGAAAGACCTGTCAGGAACTCCACACGTGCCCTCTGCTAAAACTGCTCATGGATTTTCCCTCTAGGCCAGAATTTTACGTATGAAGTTGGCGGCACATTGCTGGAGCGCAGCCATCCGTAGAACCTCCAGCTTTGGGGGCGGAGCGCCCTCTGGTGGCAAATGAAAGAACCATCGGCGCCCCGGCCCTGAAGAGGACCCTGGAATGTCCCGCAGGGGTTCCGCGCGCCCAGTTCACCCCGCAGTAAACCAAGGTCTAGACAGAGGCAGTGTGCTGGCCTCAGATTCCTCCTCTGTAAAGCGAAAAGGGCAACGGTGCCTCCCTCTGTAGCTGCTAGAGGAGTAATTCGGGGACTGACGTGAAGGGCTGAGTGTGGGGGCCCTTTGGATTGAACAGCTCAAGGAGCAGTGGATATTGGCCTCAAGGGAAGTGACATTTAAGGACAGTCAGTACTTTACTTCCAGGCTTCCTCCGGGCAAGTACCAAACCCCCGAAGCGCGGAGGCGGTGCTGGCATGTGTCTCAGAGCTGGGGAAGCTACACACGTGGGGAACCTCCACCTGGGGGCTTATTTTAATGTGTAAAATCAAAATCATTGCTTAAGATAGTTATAACTTGGCATCTTTGTCATGAACCTTCAACTCTAATTATCACTTTAAAACTTTTGGGGGGTGTTTGCAGGTGGGTACCTTTGAGAATCAAAAGGGATTATGAAAGCCTCCCCCTTACAGTGATCACACACACACACACAGAGGCACGTATGCACACATTTAGAGAAGCACGTACGTGCGCACACACACCAGTTTGCACACAACTTCAGGGATTTCGTCTCTCCTTACATTCATCCAGATTAAGAGATTTAGGGGTAACATTGCTAATTTTTGTCTTCAGTTCTAGGTGATTCACTCCCTTTTTTTTTTTTTTTTTTTTTTTGAGCAAAATTCTTGTTTTGGAAGCTTTTCAGTTTTCAGGTCCAGTCGACATGGAAAGCCCTTGAAAGCAGATTTCATTCTACCTTTGAGGCACTGAGGAGATGAAACAAAATAGTATTTTTGTAACTCCCACTTCTCCAGAGAAAGGCTGTATTTGTCCCATCGCCTTGCCTCCTGACAAAATGCTGATGAAAGAGAGGAAGATGATGGCCTTGTGTGGCTTAGATATTATTTTTTAAATAGTTTAGCTGAAGCAAAATTGACACACAATAAATTGCACATAAAGTTGATGTGTTAATAGCTCTTGAAACCATTATCACAATCAAGATGAAGAACATATCCATTACCCACAAAGCTTCCTCGTGCCCTGCCCCTTTTACTCTCTCCTTCCACCCTGCCCTACCCAGCCCCGGACAAACACTGAAATGATTTCTATCACTGTTGGTTAGTTTGCAATATCTAGAATCTTGCATGAATGGAATCAAACAGTGTGTGCTCTTATGTGTCTGATTTATTTCACTCACATAATTGTTTTAAGACTCATCCATATTGTAGGGAGTGTCAAGAGTTCCTTTTTTTCTTGCAGATCAGTGTCCCACCATTTGGTGACAGAAATTGGTCACTACAACTAAAGCTGCTGCGAACATGAGTGCTCAGGTCTTTGTATGGTCATCTGCTTCCATTCTCCTCAGCTACATGCCTAGAATGATGAATCCCAAACTTGAAAATTGTTTGAATAAGAAGTGCTTTAAAAGTTACCCAATCATTGATGCATCTTGTCCTTAATTAGCCATGATAATTGCCACATGGAAAGATGTCAAATGGCTGTTGATCAGCAGGTGCTGGAGGGGTGTGGAGAAAAGGAGCCTCCTATACTGTTGGTGGAATGTAAATTGGTATAACTTTTCTGGGAAACAGTACGGGGATTCCTCAAAAAAATAAAGATGGATCTACCATTTGATCCAGCTAAGTTGACGACATTTCCTTGAGACAAAAAGGGGGCATTGGGATGACAAACACAGGGTGGGATTATGTGTTGGCGGCTAAGGGGAGGGGAGAAGCAGAGCAGCCAGGCCAGCAAGTAAGTACTAAGTGACATGGACTGGTGATCAAATAATAAAGACATGTGGTCCAGTGGGGCTTCATACAAATGGCCAGGGCCGGTGCAAGAAATGTTGGCACCTTAGGTAAAAACCAAATGTGGCACCATTATAAGCACTACTCTAAATGTCTTCCTAAAACACATTTCCGCCTTAACCATCCCAGTGCCAGAAGTTCTCGATAACCCAGAGCCAGAGATGGCCCCCACAGAGCCAGAGATCGCCCCATAGTACTCACCTGCCGCTGGACCACGCTGTGGCGTTCTGCTCCCTGAAGAAATAGGCCTGCCTGTGGGGGCTGGGGGGCAGGGAGGAATCCTTGTCCCACGTGGCTCCTGTTTCCTCACAGGGGCGGGAATAGCAGTAGCAGCTGTGGTCCACCTCAGTCAGTGTCAGCAAGGGCCGTCTTTAATGTGAGCCAAAAACAGCAACTGATTTTGAGCCCCGTCAAAAGAATGGGCCTGGGGCAACTCAGCCGCCCCTTTTGCTCTGAGTTAAAGATGGCCCCGGTTTATTAAAAATGGGACAAAGTTGACATTTATTGTAAAACAGCAGGGCCGTTGGGAAATATGAGAATAACAAGACTGTCCTATTTTAAATGGTTTGTATAGTCAGCCTAGATCTAGCAATCCGTCGCTGGGCGTATACTCAGAGGAAACAAAACCTCCAATCAGAAAAGAATCTGCACCCCTGTGTTCATAGCAGCACAGCTCACAGCCGCCAAGACGTGGAAACAGCTTAAATGTCCATCAGTAGATGCCTGGGAAAAGCAGCTGTGGCCTATATGCTCCATGGAATTCTATGCAGCTGTTAAAACAGGGGAACCGGTGAGATCACGTTAAGTGGAATAAGAAAGAAAGAGAGGGTGGTTTCATTCATGCATGGGATATAATGCCACAAAACACATGAGCATGCAGATCGCAGCCAAGTCAACAAGCTACAGAGCTGTGGTTACGGGGGCAGGACTAGGAGGGAGGAGGAGGAAGCGACACTGGACTCTGGCGGCGGGTGTGGTGTGTACTTTGAGACGCAGTCTCAGTACCCTAAAATGAAAACAGCGTGAACACAAGCAATATTACCGTTGAAAAAAATCACTAAACTTTTAAATAAAGACCCCAAACATTCCTAATCTTAAAAAAAAAAAAAAAAAAAAGTTTATTGATAAAATACAGGAGAAATCACTCTCTCCACCTGCAAAGCCAAGAGCAGAGGGAGATTTCCGAGGGGTCCGAGGCTGTGTTGACAGGTGAGCAGGGAGGCGGAAGGCAAGGACTCGCTTTGCGGGATTTGCATAAATCGAAGTCAGAATGTTTAAACTGCGTTGATGTGACTGCAGGGACAAACCAACCCAGACCTCAAGTAATACATGAAAAAACAGGGCCAAAACGCATGTGCGATGAGCCACAGCCACCCCTAAGCACCAGACCCGGGAGGAGGAGGCAGGGCCTGACTTCCTCGCGTGGCCGCCTCCGTGAAGGACTGAGCAGCAGCCCAGCTCAGACGACCAGCACCAGGACTCTTCCCGGGATGAACTGCACTCCTACCCCAGGCCAGGGTCGAATCTTGTAATAGAGGCAAAGAAAACCACAGATGCATCATGGGCCCTAAGAATGACCATTTTATTTTTTAATGTATAAAATAAGTTTTCATGCAGAAAAAAAGACTTTCTGAACCTTGCTAAGTTTAGTGGAAACGATTTGAAATAAAGATTCTAAGCAATGAATTATATATAAGTGGAATGAAAATAAATGGTCCAAATACAAGTCACACCGTATTTTAAAGGCTGTACGGCGTATTCACACGCAGCCTCACAGCACCCTGGGGCTAGGGGGACCGGAATGTTATCTCCCTTGTGTAAGCGCAGGCTTGGCCTCCTAGGGGTCAGCCATCCTCCCAGGGCCTGCACCTAGAGTGTCCGGGTCAAGGCCACAGTCAAGCTCTTAATAAATTCCAGGTCTTTCTCTAGTAAATATGCCTAGATCACTAGCCACATCTGCTTAAAAATGGCCAAATTTGCTTGTCAGGGTGACTGAACCCAGGGGACTCAGAACAAGGCTGAGTCACAAGGGGATTTGAACAGCACCACTGACAGGTGGCAGTGACTGGATGTGTACAGCTGCCTGGGTTATTGGAGAAAAGGGGTGAGTTTCTGAGCGATCACAAGCCCTGTGAACGAAAGGAATGCTTCTGCCACATGCCAAAGTGGCCCATGGAGTTGGACAGACCCCAAAATTACTTGAGCCCAGTTTATCCCATCAGGAGACCTGTCCTCTTCACGGGCAACGGCCAGTTGGTTTGTGTTGAGGGAAGTGGGGAGGCGGACTCCTGGCAGCCTCTGTGCAAACATGGGGGTAAAGACTTGGCTGACACTGTCCGCAGGCGCGTTGCTACCTGGCCCATCCCTCTGGGCCTGTGCTCATCCACTCAGCATCCTCTTGATTTCTGCCTGCCATCGGTTTCTGCCCCTTACGGACTAAGAACTTGGGTCTTTCTCGCCACTCACAACAAGGATATAGCTTCATTTCTGGTAA
The DNA here is from genome assembly GCA_004363575.1 of Solenodon paradoxus. NCBI lineage: Eukaryota > Metazoa > Chordata > Mammalia > Eulipotyphla > Solenodontidae > Solenodon > Solenodon paradoxus. The sequence goes on from RJWH01004355.1 coordinate 19,267, forward strand.
TCTTGTGAAACAAACTGCCTTGCCTCCTCTACTCTATTTGCCCTCAAGATAACACACACACACACACACACACACACACACACACACACACACACACACACACACACCTTTGCAGAGTTGCCTTCCTTAAATACCTCCTGATCTGACACCAATGGGAGCAATGCGTGAGCCAGCCACGTGTAGCCCCAGGCTGACGTACGTGTCCTCCACACGGTTTCTATTCTGAGATGCTCATAAATGAGGGTCTGGTTCCCCCTCACACATTCCCCTTAAGTTCCTTTATAGCCTAACTTGCACACACTGACATTGGTCAACCCTCCGACGGAAGCCAGGTCTGATGGACTTTTTTTTTCTGAGTAAAAGGATATGAAAAAAGATGAGAAGACAAGATACTCAGCAATCAAGCCCCTTTCCCCGAATCACAAAGGAAACCAAACTCTCACTGGGGTCAGGAACAGAAGGGTATTTGTGGACGGGACGGCGACCTCAGCAGCTGCTCCCCGCACCTGGAATGAACCTTACGGGATCCATCCCTTACAGAGACGTGTAAAGATCCCGGGATCTTTCAAGGAGATGTGGATTGGAAAAGAAGCAACTTGGCATCTCTCTTCACAAGTGCGCGTCCCAGTCCCCGGGTGTTCCGCTCTGTCCCGATTCCACATCTGCTCCTCCGCGAGCTGCTTCACTCCAGGCTCAGTCTGGGCATGAGCCACCAGAGTCCCCGCCTTCTCTCCACTTCTGCAGGAGGACGGTACCTGTCATGTGCAGGCTCCTCACTCCCCGTCACAGTCCTCACGTATATGTGGCCTTCTTCAGTTCCCATCATGTTCTCCTGTGTGGGTGACCTCCTAGGGGTCTTGAGAAAACAAAGGGCTTTTTGAAATATGTAGTAAAGACATCTGCTTTCGGACCAAGTCACATCTGCTGCAGCAACCAGATGGACCCTCCCTCCTGGAACACCCAAAATCAGATAAAACTTCGGAAACAAGAATTGTGGAGACACTGGACAGCAGGCACGGCAGGGCCGCAATCGCTGAGGGACAGAAAACGAGCGAGGAGAGTCCTACAACTGTCGAGCTTACTGTCTCAGGAAGGCTTGGGGCCACTCAACATTCTTGTGTTTAATATGAGACTGGTATTACTCTGCATATTCGGTTGCTATTAATCAATCAGTGCCTTTGTACGTAATGGAAATCTTTTAGAGAGGGAGGAAAGAAGAAGAAAGGAGGGAGGGAAGGAGAGGAGGAGGGAGGGAGAGGAGGAGGGAGGGAGAGGAGGAGGGAGGGAGAGGAGGAGGAGGGAGGGAGAGGAGGAGGGAGAGGAGGGAAGGAGAGAGAGGAAGAGGGAGAGGAGGAGGGAGGGAGAGGAGGAGGGAGGGAGGGAAGGAGAGGAGGGAGGGAGGGAGGGAGAGGAGGGAGGGAGAGGAGGGAGGGAGGGAAGGAGAAAAAGAAAAGCATTTTTGTTTAATGAGTTGTTTACTTTTGGTTTCTCCCCTCCCCAGGCCCAGGTTATGCACCTGGGTCCTTGGGCTTTACACAGCTCACATATTAGCCATATAAATCACCTGAGACACAAGGACACACCTTTAATGTGAGTTTATGACTTGTGCTTTTGTATCCAGTCTGAAGATCTCTGCCTTCTGATCGGCTCACATAGACTGTTTATATTTAATGTGACCATTGATATGGTTGAGTTTAAATTTACCATCTTGCTCTTTATTTTCTATTGGTTCTGTGTGCTCATTGTTACCTTAAAAAATCTTTTTCTGACTTCTTCCACATAGATTTAGAAGCACCTTATTAAGGTCCATGAAAAAACCTGTTGGCACTTAAACTGGAATCACATATATTATAGAGATGAATTTGAAGTTCTTTGACATCTTTACACTATCAAGTCTTCCTATCCAGGAGCTTGATCTATAAAACAGCCATGGTTTAGGTCTTATTCAAAATCTTTTAATAAAGTTTTACTGATTTCCAGAAAGAATACTTGTTTCTGTTAGAGCGATTCCTCAGCATTCTATATACTTTGATGATCTCTACAAAATGGTTTTTGACTTATCTTTTCTAATTGATGGCTATTGCCATTGATTTTTAGAAATGAACATTCTAAATGCTAATCCTAAATTTTGATATTTATTTTGATTTCAGTAAATTTGTTTAAATCTCTTGTCAATTCTAATAATGATCTGGCTTTCTTTGTAGACAATCCTACCTGCAAATAATGACACTTTGCTTCTTGTTTTCAACCTCATACTTGCAACTGCTTTTTTCCCAGGTTTGTGAAGCATATCTGACGAATCAGATGGTAGCATACTTGAGGTGTATCACATGATGATGTGAGCTGTGTGCACAGGGTGGAAAAATCCCCCCACTGAATGAATTTCTACTTCTTTTTCTTATCCTGCTCTACTGACCAGGACCTCACCTACAACACTGAACGGAAGTGGTAAAGAGATCAATCTTGTTTTGCTCCTGATCTTAAAGAGAATTCATTAGCATTTTACCTGTAGGTATGATGCTTGCTAGACTTTTTAAGAAACATGTCTTCTTTGAAATTAAGGAAGTTCCTATTTTATTTTTAGTTTGCTCACAGTTCACATCTCAAGTGGTTGATTATTTTTTTCTCTTCTCCCACTGAGATATGGTCACACGATTTTTCTTTTTAATTTTTGTCAGTGAAATAAATGGTATTAACTTGATTTTCTAATATGAAATAAACCTTGGGCTTCTGATCAGTCGACACAAACCTGGACAGAGTCCTCTGTACTTGGTCATCTCTCTCCCTCGTGCTCACGCAACCCTCCTTAGCATATTTGTGGTGTGAACGAGATTACACAGTGATTATAAGCAAGAGTTCTTACCTCAGCTATCTTGGGATTGTCATAGATCTCTGTAATTTCACAGGGCCTCTCACTCTCCTAAATTGATTTAAAAAGAAGTAAAAGGTCACAGCATTTGCCTATAATCCTGATTAAAGTCAGTAACTCTTAATCCTGGGTGCCATTAAAATTACCAGAGAACTTAAAAACAAAGCAAAGTAAGCAAACAGATAATAACTCCCCACCTTCCCAAGAAACATAAACAAGAAATACCAATGTGAGTTACTTCAAAATTCATTTTAAAATTTCCAGGTTTAAAATTTCCATAATAAAACATTGTTCTTGCTTTTTAGAGACTCAATCCACAGTTCCGCTACCATGCCAAGACACAGGCTTCACTGGTTTTGGTGGCTGGTATCTTTGTGAGCCTCCCAGAGGGTGTGAAAGCCCCTGAAGGGCTGGAGAGTATTATTACTTAAACAAACAATACTATCAAGAACCACAACACAGTTGAATATGTTTGATTTAAAGCTGCATCTTTACACCTATTATGTCACTTCATCCTTGCGACTTTGCCAGCAGCTTAAAATAGGGAAGGTAGTTTTTCTGATTCCTGTTTTGGAGCTGAACCAACCAAGGCACAGAAAATGTTGAGTCACTCGTTCAGGGTCATGTGCATCCTGCAGAGGCAGAGCCCGGTGAGAACCCAGGTTTTCTAGGTCCCTGGGGCTGCTCTCCCACCTGAGGTCAACCAGGAATGCCCGTGTGTAGAGGGTGGAATTAGAGCCCAGGGTTCATGCAACAGCTGGATCAAGCACAGAACCTCACTGGTGTCGGTCTGAGTAATCTCTGAATTCTGAGCACGGTCTTCAGAGAGAGCACAGTCCCCTGTGCCCATGTGGTTCGGATGTGGGGAAACAGAACCACACACTGCTGGACCGTCCCTCCCAGAGACACCTCAGCACCGGTCTGTCTGCCATCTTTCCTCAGACCAACTCTACCCTCTCTTTGCAAAGCGTGGCCCTTTTGTTTCTCAACTTTAGAAACCTTCTTCGCTGTGACTTTCTGTCACCCCACCCTCGCTGCCATAGTTTTGCTCAAGGGACCTGAGGGTCATGTGACAAATCAGATCTACCTAGAGCGTAAAGTCATGAATCCGAGACAGAAGTTAAGGCTCAGGAGTGCCCACCATCGTGTCCTCAGTGGACAGACATGAATCCTGACACCCTCTGCTCAGAAACCAGCTCACTACATACCAAACCCAGCCACCTGGCCCCACCCAAGGAAGCTGCTCATCACCTCGGTAGCCTCGCTGCTGCTGCGTCTCCGGCGGTGAATCAGGAGGAATAGCAACGCCACCAGCAAGGCTGTGGCCACCAGCGATGGGAGGCCCGCTGCTAACCCAAGAGACGGTCCACAGTCCTGGCAGAGAGAGAAAAGCAGAGTCAAGCTCTCCTAGAACAAAGGAAAGTTCAACAGGTCAAAAAATGCAAATGGCTACGCGGACCCCAATGTCACAGGCAACATCAAGTGGCAGTGAAATACCATGGGGAAAGTGCAGCATAATGACAAACACGGGATTTTCATAGGTCTCAGTTTACATCATTTAAATCCTGGAAAATGGGTGACAACCTGCAGAAAAATGGGCAAAGGGCATGAGCAGGCCATTTCCAGGGACAGAAACAAAGTGTCTCCTCGATATAGGATGAGCTCAGATATGATTCAAAGCAACCATTAGATGCCGTTTTTCACCTCTTCGCTTGGCAAAAATAAAAGGTTTTGTTATATCCCCCTTCATTTTGATGTATGTTTTTTCAAGTTATTTTCACTAATCATTAATCAATTCATTGTCAGATCCCTATTTTGCTTTGATAAACAAAATAAGCTTGTATCAGATTTATAGGTAATCTGGAAATAGCAGGTTCTATGGGCAGAATCCCTATCCATGGGCAGCTCGTACCCAGCACACATCTGGAACAGTGCCTCACACATGCATGACTCCCCCACGTGACCAGCACCCAGGAGAAGAAACGTCGCCTGCACCCCCAGAAGTCCCTCAGACTTCCTCCAGTCACCAGGTGAACCACTGCCCTGACACTCATCCCCATAGATTCCTTTTTCCCATTTGTCATCCTCTTGTACCTGCTTCTAGTTGACCCGTGACAAGCACGAGGGTCGGGGCGCCGACCCCTCCACAGATGAAAAGCCCCTTGAGACCGTTCTGGCCCGTTCTCACTGCGTTTACTGTCTGCTGTTGCGTTGCAGTTCTTTCTATTCTGATCAAAGTTCTTAAGAAGATACAACTATTGCCAATATAAAAAAAGAGCCTTCGTTTCTTCAATCGTGGCTTTTTATTTTAGTTTACTTTTATTGAAGAGGCATTGCAACATCGTAAATCAGCACCTGTGGATAGCTGGGCTTACCACCACCAGTCCACCCCGTTTTGTATCCCCGCCCCCCAAACTTAGCTACCAATAGCCTGCTGTTGCCTGGAGGCCTTTCCGATGACGCGTTTTGTATGTTAATGTGTAAGCTACTGTGAGCCTTCTCTACCGGATCAGCAAGCTGGAGAAAACAGAATATAAAGAAAGTCATAAGAGAAAATACGCTTCAGTCCTGTATCGCTCTGTAAATTTACATGGTTTACAAGACCATCCTGGCATGAACACAGCTGAACCCCACGTTCAGAGTTATGTCCTCTTTTGTGTCCAGCGCCTTTGGTTCAATACTGCGAACTTTCTCTGTGATTTTGCATATTCTCGCTCACTTCTGAGCTGTGTTGACCATAAAAATAGCCATTGAACCGGAGTCTCTGCTCGGTAACAGCTCACACATCAAACTTCAAAGCAGATGCACGAGGCCAACAGAGTGTTATTACTTCCATTTGTATACATGACCAAACCCAGGCTCCACCAGTCGAGTGAGCTACTTACCGCTTCTTTCAGCCCCGTCACCACCGGGGAGGCAGTCTGTATAAGAAAAGCACACACAAGGTAAGAAAACAAAATCTACAGAATGCATGCTACAGAAGACTGTCTGTCAGAGGTTATCATGTCGAGTGAACCCTTTTGCTAAATGATCTGTTAAAAACAATGACCAACAACTGCCACAGACAGCCTGGCTTGATTGCTTCCAGGTGAGACTTGGGTGCGCCTTGGGAGGAAATGTGGCTTCAGGAGAAAGAACTCAGAAATTCAGGGGCGGTCTTCATCACTCGCCCTATGGTCTTGCCAGAACAAAGTTTACCATTCAAATCAGCTGTCTCCTGTCAAGTCCCCAGGCCCTTCCCAGCATCTTTGGGCCTGCTGGTAGGGAACCAAGTAATAACTACTGGTGGAAGCGAAGCTCATTATGGAAGCCTGATTGTTTTCATACTTTTAGGGCTTGGGAAGGCATTTGAAGTGGGATTTATCCTAGCTCCTGAGATCATTCCACATTGGGTGACACCTCCCATGTTTCCAGTCACCTCTCCACTCAAGGAGGGACACTGGATTTCATCCACTTATGAGCTATTTCTGTCGGAGTCCCACCTGAGTCAACACGTCTCAGGGAACAGAGTCCTGAGTTAGCAGCTAACAGGTCAACCAGGCGCTGGGCGGTGATGCGGGGGGAGGAGCATGTGGGTCCTGGGTGCTCCCTGTCGGAAGTCGTCACTTCTCCACTTGCAAGCTTTCCTCATCCCGACAGGGTTCTCAGCACCTGCCTCACAAGAGCCCCAGAGCAAATGGGCACAGAAGCAGAAGCTTTTGTCCTTCTTTTATTTGGCAAAGCTGTTACTGAGTGAATGGTTCACTTCATCCTTTCCGTAACCCCCGTGAGCTCACTGGGGTCCCCAGGCTTGGATTTGTGACAATTTTTCCATTTACAAAAACAAATGAAGCCGATCTCAATCTCAGAGAAGCTGTGGGTCTAGTTCGTTTCCACAGAACCACACCTGACCTGAGTTCTAAGCCTCCGCCTCTTTCCCGGAGAGCTCCCCGAAAGGGGGGCTCAGGAACCAGGCACCACGCAGGCCACTTACGTGGTTACCTTTCTCCTGAAACACAATCTCACCTGCTCCCTCCCCTTCCCCTTAATGCTGCCTGTGCCTGGCAGCTCTACTTCTCAGGGAGGGAGGAGAGTCAGGTATCATTTTAGGTACGACATTCTGTCTTCAAATTACAGAAGGTGAGTGTGGCCAGCTTTGGCAAAAATAAAACAAAAGGGGAGAGCGTGGGGGTTTGCTGCAAGGGTGCAGGCATGCCTCCTGGAGCCCAAGAAGAGGGGGAATCTGACTTCCCTGGAGACCAGAGCTGGAGACAGACAACTTGTCAGGAGGAGGCACCCACCTGCCTGTTTGCTTCCTTCTTTCTCCCTCCAGATGGCTTTTTTTTTTTTCCCTCCTCAATACCTAATTGCAGAAGCTAATGTCTACAGAGCACAGCAGGCTAGTCAAGCACCTGTCCCGTCCCAGCTCATTATTCGCCACAGCAGCCAGTGAAGCAGACTAAAATGACCCCATTTTATAGATGGAAAGACTGAGGCCCAGAGACGGGCAGTATCTTGCATGAGGTCACACCACCCCCGCAGCAAATGTTCTGTGACTGGCCCCAGAGTTCATGCCTTTACCCACTGGGCTGCAGTACCTTCCGTCACCACCTGCAGCACCCATCCCACCTGCAGCACCCACCCCAGTTTTATTCCGGACACTTCAGCGTGGCCCAGCAGGGATTGCCTTGCACAGGTGGCCTCGTTCTGTACTCCCTGCAGGGACATGAGCCAGGTATCCACCTCTGCCCTACTTCCGTGGCAATCCCAGAATCTGCGCCAGCTGTGAAGGGTTAGGACCTTAATGCTAACACCAGACAGTCCCAGGCCAACTGGGATGGTTAGTGATATGAATTCAACGGAAGGAGGGGACAGTTCTCAGAGAAATGGACTATTAACCAAGAAGGCGCTCCAAAGGGTACAGCTAACATAAGGGGCTCCCTCTCCCCACTCACCCCCAGGAATAGCTTCTTGCTTCTCTAGTTACCTTGATAGGGTGGACCACGCTGGGAGAAGACAGAACTGGGGTGTCTGAAGATCTGCTGGTTTCTGGCAGCAGGGAAGGTCCAGCAGTGACCATATTTAAAGGTTTTGACAGGTAAGGAGAGGGTAGAGGAATTGGTCAGCAGGGAGCAGAGCAAGTCAGGACTTCTGAAGACAGGCCCCACCAGGGGCGGGAGTGGAGCGCGGGGCCCAGGCACCGGGCAGCCAGCGGTGGGCACACATGGCCGGCAGCGGTCCCAGCTCGACTTTCTGCTGCCACCCACACTCGGCTGTTCCAGGGAACTTGAGCCCCAGCATCGGTGTCTCTACCGAGTTGGATGAGTTATTCTCTTTGAATAACTATGAACTCAACAGAAAAGTGTAGCACAGCCAAACCCACTTGACCGGCCAGAAAGAAAAGCAAAACAAGTGCGATTACAGCAAATGAAAGCTTTAGCGCAGTGCAGAAGAAAAAGGCACCCGCCTGAGTGGGAGAAGATGTGTGCACATCGCACATCTGACAGGATTCAGCTCCAACGACATCAAGAACTTGTGTTACTCAGCAACGAGAAAGTAAACGCCCAAACGACGGGCAGGGGTCTCACAGACACCTCTCCAAAGAGGACGTGCCGCTGGCCAACCGGCACACGAAACACTGTTCCTCGTGATTAGAGAAATAAAGACCCAAACCGCAACACGCTGTCACTCTGCCCAGAGAGGACCTACAGTAAAATGACAAGACACAGCGGTGCTGGCGAGTGTGTGCCGGGACAGGCGCCCTCGTGCCCTGCTGGCAGGGCTGTGGGGTGGCGCGGGCACTTTGGAAAAGAGCACAGAGAGTCCGAAACAATGAAACACAGTAGCATGACTGTTTGGTTCAGTGACCCCACATCCAGGTGACTACAGACAGAGCAGGAAAACACTAACTGGAAAAGATGCTTGCACCCCTGTGCATATGGCGGCGCTGCTGACAACAGCCAAGGCAGGGAAACAGCCTAAGTGCCACTGGCAGATGACTGGATAAGGAAGATTTGGTCTACACAATGGAATATTCTGCAGTCATAAAAAGGTGGAAGCAGGCAGGCCTGGTGGAGGAGGGGTTTGATCAGTTACCTCTGGCGGAGCGCAGTCCACATACACCCCTGGGATCCTGTTCACATCCCAGGGCCGAGGACATTAACCAAGATGGACAGCTAAATAAAAGAAATAAAAGTGCTTCTTCCTCCTCTCTTCCTGCCTGCCTGCCTGCCTGCACCTTTCCTTTAAAAAAAACCAATGAGCCATTCTTAACAATACGGAGGAAACACCAGGTTATTGTGCTGAATGAAGTGAGTCAGAAGGAGGAAGTGAATGATTTTGCCTGTATCTAGAATACGGAGAAACAACACAAATGAACTGATGAAAAAAAACTAATATTAAACCTGTGAACTTTGACTACAAAGCTGAGGTTACCAGAGGGGAAAGGGCTGGGGGTGGTAGGGGAAGGAGCTTGTTATTTTATCTTATTTTTCCCCTTCCTGTCTCGTTTGGTTATTTTTTGGTTTGTTTCACTTTGGTTTTAATACATTTTTAAACCCATCGGGAAAGTGCTCAGCACAGTTAGCTAGAAAGAGCCCTGACTGTGTGGTTAGTGCTCAGCCCAGAGCAGAAGCTCTGTCGGCACCAGAACTGCACACCAGCGACTCCGCTTGGGTTGGCAGGTAAATGCCATGTTAGGGAGCCATCAAGTGTTTACTCTTGTCAACCTAATAATTCCCCTTGTTGAAATATATTACAAAGATTGACTTCAATGCAAAGACTTCGCTTTATGCTTATCACAAAGTGGCTGCTAATTATGACTAGTCCATTAAAGACTTAACTCCCTTGAAGAAATGTGTGACCATCAGTCCCGGCTACAAAGGCTGAGGGGGAAGGTTGATTATATGAAGTTACAAGCAGACAGCAGTAAAAGCAGTGTAAAGTCAAGCGGGACTAGAGAGAAGTAAGACCCATGTTTTCTGCTGATGGGAACTTAGGTGTTTGGGGCACTTTTCTATTTTCCTTCTCACAACGTGATTTGTCATTGTCACGATCACAAGCATTTCTCTCGGCAGCTCCCCACTGCTCACGGCGCCTGGAGGAGCTGCGTGGGGTCTCACTCCACATGGGGCCTGTGTGACGGCTGTGGGGAGGGGGTGGTAAGCTCTGTGTGCTCGCTGCCTCGTCTGGGGATGGGGACAGCTGTTCTTACCGTGTTGCTGGGCACCGTGAAGTTCAGCGAGAAACCCTGGAAGAGACAAGGAGACATTCAAGCTCCGGGCAGTGGCAGCCGGGCGCCCCCTCCACCAGCCCCCCCGCCCCCCCAGCTCCTCCCTGTCCCCATCTTCCGTCACTCTGCTGGGGGTTGGCAACACCAATCTGGTCTGTTTGGATTGCTCGTCACCAGGTCCCTTCCTGCAGGATGGGAACAATGGGTGGACACTCCCCTGGCTCAACTGGTGGCACTTTCTGCCTTGGGCTGAAGTCATCTGATTTTACTTTCCACACCCCCTGCCCCTGTGACTGGCTGTCCCTGATTTGTGGTCCCAGCAGAGGCCTCCTCCAGCTTCTGTCATTCGAGAAGGAACGGTTCGCTAAGCTGGTAAACGGAATGTTGTCCAACAGCAGAAATACTGAGGTGACAGGATCCAAAGGCACCCTAACTTTTTAGACCCGTGTGCCTCAAAGATCACCTACCTCAAAGCCCTCATTTTACAGAAGAGGCTGAGACCCAGCTCATCAGAAATTACTTCATGAATCAATGAGAATGGTTATCTCTTAAAACAGGCCAAATGGCCTTGGTCCATGTGACTCAAATCCAGGTTCTAGAAGATGGTTCTAGAAGAGATAGTCGCATATGTGCAAAACTGAGGAAAGGCCTTGGGGGCTTGGCGTTCAGCGGGGTTGATGAATGAGAAAATCATTTGTGAACTTGCTCCAAAGATCACGCCCTTCACAAAGATGGCCCCACCCAGTTAGCATGATTCTCTGGTGACTTTGTTCATGTCTCTCTCTTAGCAGCTGATTGCCCTCATCGAGAGAGAGAAACCAAAGCTCAAGAGTGTGGGTGGGCTGCCCAAGCTCCCACAGCAGTCTGCTGTCGCAGGACCTGACTGTTGGTGGCAGGTTTCCAGCCAGCTGCCGTTGTTTCTACAGATGAACGGGACTCCTCAAGCCCACAGCCCTTTACACCTCTGCTTCTAGGATGGTGTGAGAGCCAGACGGACATCTGGCCACCTTCGGTCGGGCCCTTCTTACTCCAGGGGCCTAACACTGTCCTGTGCTGACACTGACCAAGCCCACAGATGCTCCAAGGACACTTGATGACACCACATGGAACGCAGCTGCCCGGAGCCTTCTCTCATCTGTGAGCACCGGGCACCGCTGTCAGCGGGCCCGAGACAAAGCGTCCTTTGGGGAGACGGAGAGGGGGAGGGCAGCAGCAGTGGGCATCGCACGTGCTGTTTATCAGCTTTTGGGTGACAAAGATTTTGGCCAGTTTCAGAGAGACATTGACAGATATTGAAGCACACCACAGAGCTCTCACGGAGAGAAAAACATTGCGTACGTTCAAGTGGAGAAGAATCCGACAGTGTCCCTTTCAGAGGCATCTGGGTGGGGTGAGCCAACGCTGGTCACCTGATTTGAATTCTAGTCCAGATCCTGTCACTTGGTAGCTGTGAGGCCTTGGAAAAGTTATTCAGACTCTCTGGTCTCCTTCCAGTAAATCTGTTCTCCCAGACATGCATTTCTATCTCCAAACGGAGCTACTATTATCGTTCCCTGACCTCCTCACACGATGAGCCCGAAGGAAGTAATATCTGTGGTCATTCCCTCTAACTGTGAAACATCACATGCGAAACTGTGAAACGTGTGTGGCATCACGTGGTGCTATATTCTTCTTGGCCTGACCAGCACAGAATGAGGCACAGGGAAGCCACTTAGGAAGTTCTTATCTGATGGCGTTACATAGATTAGTCAAATTTAAAATCCTGGAATTGGGTAGAATCCACTCATTGCTTAAGCAATGCATAACACACACTAATGCTGAAGGCACTTTAGGATCTCAGTGGCTGAGTGTGACTTGTTGTGAGTTTGCTGTTTGTGAGGGAAGCTGGGAAAGAAGGGAGAATCACTTGCTGAGGATGTGCGTGCACCTGATGCTGCTCTCGTTTCTCCCCACTAGGGCGGCGCTGTCCTCCCTCCGGCATGGCTGTGGGCACTATTGAGCAAGATGGGCTTCTAAAGGGAAAAGAGGCAGAGGCTGCATTAGGGAACATCTCTTCCCACCGCCAATGCCTACATTCAGTCCTTTTAATCCTAATCGTTAATAAAGGAATCATAGAAGACTTCTGTTTCTCCTTCTGCCTTAGCAAATTTCATCTGATGGCGTCACAACCAAACAGTGTGTACCGCAAGTCAATACGAAAGACAGAAGGCTTCTGATGTGACATGGGGATGTCTGTACTGCTGCTGATGTAGCAGAAGGCAGGCCGAACAACTGAAGTCACTGACTGGACACGTTCTTCCACTGGGAAATGAATTTAGCTGAAACATCTATTTTGCAACCAGAGTGCGTATGTGTGGGGGGTTTAAAAAGCAAAACCTTACTATTAAAAGATGAGACAAGCAAGTAACTGATGAGAAATATTTCCATGATTAGTGTATTTTGCAGATAAAAAAATAACTAAAAGCCGACCTTGACATCACTGTACAAAGGGTACAATCATATTTAGATTAGGAGCCGCGAGTTTAAAAGTCTGGGATTGTTCTCAGAGACAGAAATGAAGGCTAGTGCTCACTTACCATCTCCAACAGCCTCCCAGGAGCCTTCTGCGCTGCCCTGAGCAAGCTCCTTTCTCAGCGGCTGCTCGAGGCTTCTGTCTCGCATCTGTAGGAATGTGCAACTGGAAGATGGAGGGTGACGGGGCCAAGAGGTGGCCCGAGAGCCAAGCCATTTATGGTCAGGGGAGTAGCCAAGCCCTCAGCCCATCCCTCAGGGAGGATGGTGCCCTGGCCCGAGGCCACTGTGCACGATCCGGGTCACCCACCCTCTTTGCCTTCATTTAATGCCCTTCTAACTTCACAGGCTCTTCCTTCTCGGCAGAGAAGCACAGCTGACCCGACAGCGTGGTGGCTCCTGCAGCCAGCAGTGCTCTGGAAACAATGGTCACAGGCTGAGACTGCCGGCTCTGTCCCCAGCTGGCGGGCCTGGACACTAACCACGGTCCCAGCAACGATGGAGTCAGCGTGTTCCCAGCCTCAAAGAGGATGCCGCCTGGAGTGGGTGTGGGGCCCACTCTGGTCTCCAGGCTGATGTGGCGATGTGGCCGGGGTAGCCACTCCCCCAGCCCAGGAACCTCCTGGTGATGGGTGCGCCCTCACCTCCTCTCTGTCCTCCCATTGAGACGGGGGAGCCTCCCAGGGCTGGGGATGCCCTTGAGTGGTCTCTCTCTTCATTTTAGGAGCTCTGTTGGATGTTCTTCTTTGAAGGGGGAAAGAGCTGGAGTCCCCAACAACAAAATAAATAACAGCATTGAAAGTAATCATCTGGTCACTCCAGCGATGCATCATTTCACTTATTCAAGAAATCTTTTTAACACTCTAAGTGCCATTGTGGATATGTGTTTTTCTGGGTACCGTTCTGGGCCATGGTGATGCAGGCAGATGAGGGGATGTGTGTCCCAGCAGGGGCAGAGGGACAGCAGGTGGGAGAGCACATGAGAACGACCAGGCGAGGAGAAAACGGGCTGTGAAGGGTTGAGTGGAAAGGGCCTGCCACGACCCAGAGAGAGAGGGCGACCCTGTCAGAGGTGCGACCTTCAGTGTTAGACATCCGATGTCCTCGGGCCCCCAGCCGGGTGGGGGACTGTGGACAGGCTTGCTGAGAGACAAACGGGGGACTCTAGCACAGCTGGCTTTGCTGCAGCAGCAATTCTGCTGTCAGATGTCCAGCCTTTTGGGGCCCAAGAAAGACGAAGTTGGGAAGCCATCTGCAGCTTTGCTCATACTTTCAGGGACCCACAGGGGCCAGTTGGAGACACCAGCGACAGAGCCTACAGGAAGGTTACCCATTGTGTCCCCCCACAAGGGCAGATAGCGTTGGAGAAAATTACCACCAAGAAGACTAGTCTTGTCTGAACTAGTCGACAAACCCAGATGCATCAATAAATCCACTCTTTAATGAAACGCTCCAGAGACACAGGTTAGTTCCTCTCCGCTTTCTCTTCGAGACTGACATTTCGTGAAATGCAAAATCACACAAAATAAAACATACGATATATTTATCAATAACACTCTAAACAGACTTTCTTTTTAAAAAAGAAGGCTTTTAGGCATTTGGAATTATTTTTCAGAAGTTCAGTCCCTAAAGGAAACTTTAGAAAGATTTGCTGAACCCAAGGGAACATTGGTTTACAAACCAAACAGTAACACTATCACGGATTATTTGAACATTATCAAATAGATCAGATTAAGGGCAAGTCCATGTGTGAATCTGCTGGTCAAATGATTTTAAAAGTGATGTAACAGACTGATTAATTCAAGAGTAATGTGCAACTCAGAGAAAGAGCCTTTTGGGGAATCAACACACAGGCGAGTTTCCTCTTTGGAGAAATTCCACAGTCTAGCATGATTTCTGGACCCTGTTCCCACCCTGGGGTCCCGGTTCCAGCTTCTGGTGGACTCGATTAGACTGGAACGGACCAGCCTAAAGACCCAGGCCCCAGATATTTCATCAGAGAATTCTCTGAGCGGAACTAGAATGAGAGCTCGATGAGGCCCCTGAGGCCCAACTCCCAACTAAAGGTCCTGACTGGCAGGAGCCATGCCCCAGCTCTGCTGCAGAAAGGTCTCCCAGCATTTGGAAGAGCCAAGACAGGGGGCCTGGGTCTTACTACCGAATGGGCTTCCTCTCGGGAAGCCAGATGCAGTTCCTCGCATCCCGTGAGCGCGAGCCCCCTGGGGAGCGGGCTGCCCAGCCCCCACTGAATCAGAGCTTGTCTTTTCTGGGACTACGTCACTCGTCACTCACAGAGGCCTAAATCAGGGTTTGCATAAGACTCTCATTGTTTCAAATCGGCCCCAGGTGGATAATTGTTGAAATTGCGTGTCTGGAAATCTTCATACAAGAGAGAGAAAAATAAGTCCCATCATTTCACAAGGGAGGTGCACACCAACGCTGTCTGACCTTGTCCCACTCTTCCAGGGGTTTCCTTCCTCTGCTCTGACTTCTAAAGGCTGGGACGACAGCATGGTCGTCCTTGGAGACAGACTCCTAACAGACTGCTTATGTAACCTGATTTCGGTTTCAGTGTGGACAGACAAGATGAGACAAAATAAAATGCAGAAAAGACAGAGAAATAAAACCCACCCTCACTAGCTGGTGAGGGATGAACCCCCTGCCAAGCTGATCCATTCGCTGATTCAATGATCCCCCTGGAGCAGGGGCTGTGAGAGGTCACAATATGAGGATAGAGACCAGACTCCTTCCAGGCCCAAGAGAGGCCAAGACAGAGCTTGGAGAGAGGAGACACGAAAGGCAGGGCCATTTCGGGAGCGCCCGCTCGGTGAAGCCGCGGTCGGGGTCGGCGTTTGCAAAACTAGGCTGATTAAGGCTGACAGCTGATCCCTTACATACATACATATTTACAGACATATATTATTATTAATAACAATACTCTGATTCTTTTTAAGGAAATATAGTCCCATGCTTTTTTTTTTTTAACCTTTCTTTGCATTATTCTTTGTTTGTTTGTTTGTTTGTTTGTTTTACTCCCAGCAATCATTTTAATTATTTAGTCCTCTGGGTGTATACTCTGATCTTTAAAAAATATAACCTTGCAAATCATTTAAAATGACGATTCTTCCCAAAGGAGTTCTGGTGCTTGGGAGCTATCTTGGTTCTCACTGAAAACACTTTAGTGCGTCGTCCTGTGTTCGATACCAACCACACAGGACTGACGGTTATGTAAACATTATTTTAAAGTTATTCCAATATAAATACTCTTTTAAAGCTAACACACCACAGCTTTTAGCTCACAATGCCCACAGATGCCTTAATGAAATGCCATTCAAAACAACCCCACTGTTTAAAGTCGAACTGGAGGGTCTGAAAATTCTGTAAACAACATCCTCGACACTTCTTTCAAACAGGTGCCACGTGTTGCGATTCTGATTGCAAGTCGGTGATTGAACACTAGTTAGTCTGAGCAAAATCACCCAAGCCCTCTTTAAGCAGAGTGGTTGCCAGAAGTTCATCACAGTCTGACTGGCTCCACAGTGTGATGATTCTCCCATCGCGGCATCAACTAGCTCTCATCCCAGTGTGCATTCCACGAGGAGCCTGGACCAGTCCCTCCTCAGGTGTCTTTGCAAATGCAGGTTGGGTTGGTTGTCAAGGACTCAAGGTTAACCACAGAAAAGCCTCCAGAGCTGGAGGAAGAAACGATCTTCTAAGGCCCAGGAACCGCACACGCAGGTGGAGTCTTCTCGAAGTCAGGGAGCGGAGGAGGATCGGGAGGAGACGTGTTTTGTTTTGGCAAACTAGGGACTCTGAGTGGCAAGTGTTCTGCAGGAGTCACAACAGATGCCTTCGCCCCCCGGAAGCAATGAGGGAAGGAGCCCAAAGGGGGCAAGGGGTGCTGATGAGGCAGAGGCGGTGTGAGGTCTCCCGGCCTCCTGACAGTGATTCTCAGTCAGGCGCTCTGCACTGCTTACTGTGAGGTCTTCGTAGCTGGAATGCTCACACGCTCAGCATTCCTGGTTGACGGGTCCCTGGCAGAGAGCAAAAGTCTCCAGCCAGAGCAGAGTCGCAAATCAGCTATGGCCGAGCTCTCATCTGCATGGCCCAGTGGAGACAGAAGACAGGCTGCCCGTGTCACCCGGACACGACCACATGGCCTTGCGCCCAGGGAAGCCCAGCAGAAAGAAAGGACTGGCCCTGCCCCAAGGGCCAGTCTTTTGTCCCATAGGAGCGAGGGACAGGGAGACCGGGAATGGAAGAGAAGAGCTGAGTGGGTAACTGCAAGCCTTACTCTTCTGCAAAAGTCCACGTGCGACAACCCAACAGCTGGAATCAAGGACCGTCTCTCCTCTTTGTCGATCAGAGTTCATCCGATACATACCTCCGAGGCTAGATTCGGAGTTTTATTTGAGAAAAGTACTGTACACTGCTGTAGGGCAGATTCACAAGGCGCTGCTGTTACAAAAACATTCTCCGGCCGGGCCTGCAGGGAACACAGACGTCACTTCCTCACGTGCAGCGCGTCCTGGAACTTGGTGCTGCTGTATCGGGCATGAAAGCCTTTCCTGCTGATGGTGTCGTCGGTGTGGAACCGAATCATCAGAGAGTCCCCTGCCGAGTAGATTTCTTCCAGCGGCTGAGGGAAGGAGAAAGGTACGGTCAGAGCGGGGTTTCAGCTAAGGGCCGTGGGGGGGTGGACGGGGGGGCTCCGCACCAGGCGTCCCTGCACCCCAGGCTCCAAGGGCATCAAAACCGGCTGCTTAGCGAGGAGAGCATGGCAGATGCTGCCCCGGGGAGCGCTCCATGCCGGCTCTTCAGACAACGCTGGGGCAGCTCACAGAGGAGCTGCTATTGCTGCGCGTGTGCCGGGCCAGGCGCGGTCACAGGCACTTTCAGATGTCACCTCCTGTACTTTACAGCTACTGGCTACAGTGCGGCCACGTCCACTGGACACTTGGGGAGACTGAGACTCAAGCTCACACGGTGAGGCAGGACCCGTGTGGAGAGCACCCTGAGTCACCCAGCTCCAGGGTCACCAGTGAGCGGTGCTCCCAGGAGACCTAAAGACCTCGGTCCTGTCCAAGGACAGGCGTGGGAGGGAGTCGCCATTGGTCAGGAAGGCTCGCCCAGCGGCTGATGGAGGGGAGTCGGGTTCTGAGGCTGCTGCCCCATAGTTTCCACTGGAGCCACCGGGCTTCGCACGCGTTTCTGCGGGGCCTCCATCAGCCTTTGCGCCACACGTGCACCCCGTCTGGAAGACCTCACAGGCCTGCCGCACGCGGCCACGCTCAGCACTTAGTCCCCTCTTCGCAACCGGAAGTCACCCTGTGTTGAGCAAAACTACAGGCGCCATTTTCCCAGCACCTACTGTCACACACCATTCATGTAAAAAACATGCTCTGTCTCTATCAAAGGCGCTTCCTCTGATGTAACCCCATTACTGTTTGTCACGCCCCCCCTTTTTTGAAAAGGTAAAGGAAGATGAAGCAAAGCTAGTGATTTATATAAATGCCAGCCTGAGGTTCTGTTCGGCATGAGTATTATTGACTCCCAAACGATTTGCTGTAAATGCAGCCAATAGCAAAGCAGCTGGGGTCATCGGCCCTGGAGGCAGAGGCTGGGGACCCGGGGACCCGGGTGGGCAGTGGCCAGCAGGGTGCAGCAGAGCCGGCTGGCCCACACGCTCTCGGTGGCGGCCACATGCAGCCCTGTGTTCGGCACAGGGGACACTGAACAAGTCAGGCCTGCGCTGTCCTGCACAGGAGGCCCAGGGAAGAGGTGATAAAGAGAAAAAGGATGATGGCCTTGACTACTGTGTTTGTAGAAACAAAGCGATATCTGCAATCTTCACAGGCAATGAATGATTCTGTTTGGAGAAGTGCAAACATACAGAGGATATAAAGATGTAATTAAAATCATTTTAAAGCTTGAAGGCTAAATGAAAATGGGGGAAAGGAAGCCCTTTGCCAAAAAAAGAAAAAAAAGGGCAGAAAGTTCTAGAAGGGAAATGCTTGTGCATAAGGGACCTCCGGGCAGCCTCCTGGCGCAGGACCCTGGCGACGCCCACCCGTCTCCACTCGTCCTCCCGTCTCCCACTCGGGCTGGCTCCGCAGAACAGACGCGGCAGCAGCGGGACTGGCGCCGCTGGAGCCGGGTCCTCAGTCCTCAGGCCGGGCTCGGCCCGCCCCGGCCCGTCCCGGCCCGCCCCGGCCCGCCCCGCCGCGCACTCACCCCCGAGCCGCAGAAGCGGCCGAGCCGGGGCGCCGTGCTGTCGTAACCGTCATAGGCTTCCATGAAATCGTAGCCGCAGTCGGCCTCCTCCTCCACCTCGAAGGTGCGGAATATCAGCTCCACGCCGTAGCCGTCCTCCGCCACGATCACCCAGTCGCAGCGCGCCTGGCTCGGGTAGTTGCTGTCGCCGAACTGGGCGTGGGAGTAGAGCTCCTGGGTCCGCACGCGCGCCTGCAGCCGCCCCCCGCACTCTGCGCGAGAGAAGCGCCGCTCAGCGAGGCGCCGCGCTGGCCCGCGGCCCATCTGGCGGAGGGGTAAACTGAGGCCCAGGAGCTGAGCGTGGGGGGCTCCAAATTGTCCCGGACAAGCCAAAGTCCGATGTCCCCAGGTTGGGCTACATAAGGCCTTGGGGACACTTGAAGGGAAGGACCAGGGCCTGGTGGCTCCGGACCAAGTTGGAGAAGGAATAGCCCACCCGGATCCGCTTACTGTAATTTGTCATATTTGCCAACGGAGGGCAGCAAACGCACATGGGAACTGCTGGTGCCGGCCAGTTCTTGGCCAATCCTAGAAATCTCAGAACAGCAGCCCAGCCGGGCCTCTGCCCTGCATTTGAGAACGTGGACGGAGACGGGAATCACAGGCAAGTAAGCCTCATACTTTGGGTTGGTCTTTGTAGCTTTGGTTTCTATTTTTTATTTATTTTCATTTTCATTTACTGGGATAGTAGCCCCCGCTGGCCTGCGTCCCATAGAGCCTGATCCAGAGAGCACACAGAAACAAATTCTGGAGGCAACTTCTTCCGCTGTCCACCCGCAACTTGTGCAGGCCCCCGCCAGCCCAGGCGCCCCTGTGTGGCTTCTGTGTCACCGGATGTGTGCTGACACTCCAGGCCCAGCCCCAGCCTCGCCCAGTCCCGTCTGACTGTCGACTCAGCCTCACGTGAGCTCAGGTTGGAACTTCTTCCAGGTTCTCCACCCTCTTTGGGAAACTCCGAGTTTCTGAGACTCTGGTGGCGATGAAATGACGGACTGGGCACAGAGCAGGGCGATGCCTTCGCTCAGCCACCCAGACCTGGTGCCTCCTCCCTGCAGCTCCGGCCCTGGAGGCCCACCTTGGGGTCTACACCCTGGGCCCCCTGAGGGCAGCAGTGGGAGCACCAGCGGGTCAGGGGAGGGAGGCAGGAGAGGGCACCCTCCCTTCAGTCAACAAAAGAGTATTCTCCACCAGGCAGGGACCTAAATCACCTAAGATGCCCATTGACATGTTGTTCAACTTGATTCCTTTCTGGATCTGGAAAAAAACTGGGGCAGGGGCTGCTACAGGGAATGCTGACAGGGACCCAGGACCCCGGGCTCAACCCTTGAATGGGCTGCCCACAGCCACCGCTCTGCCAAGGGCCACCGTCTAATGCCCGGGCCCAGGGTCAAAGCTGCTTCCCTGGGCTCCGGTCCCAGATGGAAACATCTTAACAACTAAGGAGCAGGACCACATTCCTGCGGCACGTTTCTGCTTCACAAAGCAGGCATCAGACGCGTCTGCATTTTCCTGCAGTGACCAAGTCAAGCTACGGACACTACGTGGGGAGAGAGACAGGATGGAAGCCTTTCCTTAGAGGGCATGGATGGTGCTCCCCAGCACTCAGCCAGACTCTGGGTTTCCCAGCCCAGAAAAATTACAAACAAACTTGAAACGAGAAAGGGAGGGAGGGAGGGAGGGAGGCAGGGAGGGAGGGAAGGAGGAAAGGGGTCGTTCGCTTTAAATGCAGTGAATGAAGATGTTAGAAGAAAGCCACCCCCCATGACTGCCCGTGGTCCCTATGACAGGCACATTGTCACACCCTTTCCCCAGCGAGAGCCGGCGTCTAAGGCGTCTGCTCCGTGGTCACCGTTTGCCCCCCAGCCGGCATCTGGCCCGCGTACCTGTGCTGTGCACGGCCTGGAAGCCCTTCCTCTGCACTGAGGCGTCCGAGTGGAACCTGAGGAACAGGACACTGCCCGAGGCCACCACCGGGGCGGGCTTCTTGCTGCCGCAGAAGCGGCCGAGGATGGGGGCCAGGCCGTCCACGCCGTCGTGCAGTTCCAGGTGGTCATAGGCACACTCCTGGTGCTGCTCTATCTCAAAGTCGTTGAAGGTCTGTGAGGGAAGATTGGACAGTGAGACGGGGCCTGGTGGGGGCAGCATGGAGCCCCGTGGTGACACTTGTCAACTGGTAGAGAAGGTCTGCCTTCTGCAGGGCCACTGACCCTAAAACCACGCGGAGGCAGTTTCACGGGCTGCTGCTGTTGGCCACGCTGCCGAAGGACGTTTACGTGCTTGCGGACATTGTGTGACACAGCAGACAGGCGCCGGGCTGTCCTGTGCACCCCACGGGTCACATGATGAGAGCGGCAGTGGCCTGCGCCGCTCAGGACCAGGAGCTATGGGGGTGCTTTACAAACATCCCCTCAGGTAGTCCTCACGACTCTGGGAATGTGTCTACTACCTTCATCCCCATTTTACAGATGAGAAAACTGAGGCACTGAGCTGTGGAGGACTTGCCCGGGTCACACACAGGCAGAGCAGGGCCATGCCCAGATCTGGCTGCAGAGCCCTGCCCTTGGCCTCTGCACTGTGCCTGCAGCCCCTCAGTACAGCTGGATGGGTCTGGCTATCTGAGGGGCACCCTGTTCGAAGTCATCATCCTCATAGTGGCTGAGATGCCGGGTGTTTTTACCATGCAGAGCTCTGTGCCAAGTATCCATGGGCATTTTCTCACTTACTTCTGATGATGCTGTGAGGGAAGAGCTATTCCTGTGGCCAGTGTGCAGGAGGGGAAACTGAGTCTTCGGGAAGTTGAGAGGCTTGCCTGAGGGTGCCTCACACAGCTAGAGGAGGATGGAGCTGGACTGATCCCAGCTAGCCTGGCCCCAGCTTACCCTCCTAACCCTCACCAGGACTGCCTTCCCCTCCCTGTCCCCCTAAACACTGTCCCCTGAAGTTGAGTGGGGGAACCCCACAATCCCAGGCCATACCCAGGCTTTGACGAAACATGGCCTGCCCGTGGCTGTCAGGGAAATGGGACAAGGTGAGAAGGGACAGTGTTACATGAAGACCGGGACTGAATGACAGAGCCAAGAGGACATCAGTTGGGGGAGGGGTCTCGAGTCACGAGGAGGGGACCCTGGTGATGGGACAGGGAGGGCGGTGAGGGGTGACAGACGGGACATCGGCAGTGCAGTCTTTCATCAGAATGTCACACTCCCTTGAAAGGGGCCGGCCAGGGTCCTCCCACGGAGGGGCTGCTGGAGGCAGAGGTAGGGATGGGGCAGCGGGCCCAGCGGGGAGGGCAGACCAGGGCTCCAGGTGGGCCATGCAGGGGCCAGGAGCTGGGGAGCCCGGGCCCACGGGACGCGCTGCTGCCCACAGCACTGAAGCACCAGCTTGGGAGACACATCCGCTCACATGCCGGGACAGCTCTACTCACCAGGCACTGCCCACGGCAGATTTCTTAGAGCCTGTGCCTACACCTGTGTGAGACTCACATGTGAGGCCGGGCTAAATGGCCACAGCGCTCGCTTGCTCAGCTCCACAGTGCAAATTCCCGCAACTACTACGGCTCGTCCACGGAAGCGCGCTTCCAGGGATGCAGGCTGCGCCTCCCGACGCCAGGGGGCGCCACGCCCCACCGCATCAGAGCGCTCGGCGGCCATGCGGACATCGTCCAGCAGAGGGCGCCGGGGAAGCAGAGCCTGTCTCCCTCACCCCCACCCATCCAGACGGACCAGCGGAGCAGGTGAAAGCGTTTCCCACGTGGGCAGCCAGGCATGTGAGGGGCCTGCTGTGAGCACCCTGTGGTCAGGGACCCTGCCTTCTACACTCCTCGATGCCCAAGGCCCGCCTGCCCTCCTCACTGTCCCCACCCTCGCAGGTTGCTGGCCATCGTCTACTTGTGGTCACCTCTCTTCGGCTCCCAGCCCTCCCGCTGCATCACTAGGCATCACGCAGAGGGACAGCCTTCTGAAGAGTGTGCTCCTCTCCAGAGTTAGAATGGCTTTTGGAAGCCGTCTGCCTGTGCACAGCCTCTCCAGCTGGCCAGAGGCTTTGTGTCACACGCCAGGGCCTGAGTCCCTGGGGCGAGAAACGAGGCTTGTTTCTGCTTTGAAGTAACACCAACGGTGTGCCGACTTCATCCCTGCAGGGATGGGGCTGGGGTGGTGTATTTATTTTTAATTCAGAGAAAATCAGCATAAAGAACTTAATCTTTTGTGAACGGACACAACTGTAAGTCATGGAAAAATATGAATAATAAGAGTCCACCTGAGAAATAGGAGTAAGAAAATGAAGAGATGCCATCGCGTGCACATACATGCACGATTAGTTCACACAGGGCATATCTGGAAGGATCCACAAGACAGAGTGAGGACCTGAAAAAATGTGATTTTCACTTTCCCAGTACTGATTACACCTTTAACATTGCAAACATATTCCTTTCTGGAAAAAAAGCAGGAACACCTGGATCTCCAGCAGCACCTGGGATCTGTGTGGCGGACACCACCTCGTCCTGCTACCCCGGTGAACAGCTGCCATTTAATTTCTCCTCCGCCTCCCTGCAGGCACTGCTGTATGCGTGTCCTCTTTCAGTCCTCCCAACGCCCATGTGAGGCTTCATTTGCACCCCCATTTTCTGGATAACAAAACTGAGTCCAGGAAATGTACGTTCCCCAAGTTTCCGAGCTGGGAGCAGGCGGGGCAGAGACCCAAACCCATGCCTGTGAGACTCCAAGCCAGGCCGCTCCCACACAGGAGGACTCACGAGTTTCACCCTGTGGCCGGCAGTAGAAGAGATGTTCCAGGTGCACTCCTTCCGGCTGGGGTACTTGTCGGGCCAGTTGGGACTCGCCAGGGTGCCCTCCACACCGCTGATCCTGTGTGCACAGCCAGCTGGGGAGAGGGCAGAGGGCAGGTCACTCACTCGGGACACCTCACAGCCTTCCTAGCAGCGTCTCCGGCCCTCGCTCTTATTTTTGGCACATGGGTCATCCATCACCAAGCACGGGGCCAGGGGTCAGCCTGCATCAGGTGCCACCTGATGTGTTTGGCTTTGCTGCTTCCTGGCGGTAACTTGGGAGCCAGGCCCTTTCTTTCTTTCTCTGATGGTTCACATTGTGTTTAGCACAGGAAACAGGCTTGTTGGTGGCTTAGACTTCCAGTTTGGGGTCAGAGGGCCTCGGTTCAAGTCTGAGTTCCACCACCTACAAGCTGTGGGACTGGGGGCCCCTATGGAGTCTGCGTGTCCTCGTGTGTGAAAGGGTCGTCAGCCTTGCAGGGGTGATGTGAGGATGCAGGGACACAGTGCGTGCAGAAGGCGCAGCGAAGCTCTTCCTCCTCACTGCCTGACTCCACTCGTCAGTTTTCAAAGCGCTTTCTCTCGGAGCCGCGGGGATCCCTGGTTACTGGGACCTGTGCCACCGACCGAGTGGCCCGCAACTTGCTCAGTGAGTAGCATTTTGGCCAGAGCTTGTCTCCCTTGGGCGGGTGCGACGCTAGGCCTTTGGAATGCATCCTCTTGTTTATTCCTCCCGACTTTGCGACAGCGAGCAGCAACGTGCAGAGGCTGCGAGCTCCGAAGGGACTCGAACCTGCCCGCCTTCGCTGTCATTGACGAACGAGCTAGGGGAGCCAGCAGGTGGGCCTTGGGCCACCACCACATCCAGCCCTGCCCCGTGGCTTAGGGTGAGGCCCCTGGAGGGGGTGGTCAAGTGTGGTGGGCCGGCAGCTTCCCTGACCATGGGGACCAGAGAACAGGTGCACCTGCTCCCTGCTCTGTGGCTGCAGAGCAGAGGCAGCGAGAACAGGGAAGGAAGCTGAGGCCGAGAACACTGACGTGCCCCGCATCGCTCAGTGAGCAGGTGGCCTGTGCACTGGGACCCCCACCTCCAGCCGGATGGCGCAGCGCCCGTCCTGTTCCACCACTTCCAGCGCTGTGCCCCGGGCAGTCCCTGACCCCGGTCCCTGACCCCAGTCCCTGACCCCAGTCTCTGACCCCGGTCCCTGCGGTGCCTCCCCTGAGACACGGGGGTGTCTAGTGGAGCCAGGGACTCCGACATCCTCGGACTGTGGGGCACAGGAGCCCTGACAACTGCTCCTGCACCCCAGCCCCACCTGGGGACCCGCTTGAAGGCGGCTGCTGCCCAGCAGGCAGGACCTCTGTGGAGTTTATATCCCCTGTGCTCCGCACACCACAGGAGGCAGGATTTGTTCTGGTCCCGGCCCGCCTCAAGAGCTTGACACAGAACCTTTAAAGTGCCAGATGAGCTCCTTCCAGTTCTTCTCATGGACGTCCCGATCCCCCACAGGACCCTCACACCCGTGACACAGGGCTGGGCTGGAGGTGACCGTGCCTGCTCCTCCAGACAGACCTGCACAGACTCCGCCCGGCCCCAGAGAGGCCACAGCGTCCGCACCCGACGCCCTTTGCAGGGCTCTGGGTTGGGGAAAAGGCTGGAGGATTCCGGGTTCATTATCTGGGACGCCCAAACCCCTTCATGGGCAGGAGGGGAAGGGAGTTGGCCCCGAAGAGCTCCCAGCAGTGCGCAAAGGAAGTTTTCCAGATTCTGCATTACTGTTGGTCCTGCAGTGAGTGGCAATGACATGCTGGGTGGGTCGCTGACTTTTCTAGTAAACATGAGCCAGCCTGTCTGCGATGCTTCCGAGGTGGCCTCACGGAACCCTCACGACTCGAAGCAGGGAGTGTGTGTGGCCCCTTTTTATCAGAGGAGGAAAGTGAGGCTCAGAGAGGTCACGGGATCCGCCCCGGCTCACACAGCGCGTGGGCAGCGTGGAGACCTTCAGCGCTCCTCTGCGGGAGGAGCGGAAAGACAGACAGACGCCAAGGCCCAGGGCCTGCAGTGGCGGCGGACGGCGGGCAGGCCCGCTCCTCGCGCCCCCTGACCCGCCACGGCTCGCCGGCCAGGCCGCCGCCAGCCTCACCCTCTTTGCAGCCGCGCCCGTCCTCATGCAGCCGGTAGCCGCTCCTGCACCTGCACAGGTAGCTTCCGAACGTGTTGACGCACTCGTGCTGGCAGCCGCCGTTGTCCTCGGCACACTCGTCCTTGTCTGGGGAGAGCAACGCAACGGCCTGTGAGGAGCCGCCGACGGGGAACGCCCCTCGCGGCTCGGAGCCTGCACCCGGAGTCTCCCGGGGGGCCCCACGCTCAAGTGGGGAGGCGGCCGGGCTGCTGGGGCTTCCGTGGCGGACGCTGCATTTCCCGTCTCGCACTGCACTTCGGTGTCCAGAGCTGACCTCGAGCACCAGGGGGAGAGGCCCCTCCCGCTGCCCTCATATCTGTGGTTCCACGCGCCCAGTCCACCGGCCGTGTCTGCCAGGCTGGGCGCGCCCGAATGTGGAAGCTGCGCACTGAAAGACTGAGGTGTCAGTGTGCCCCCAGGGCGCAGAACCCAAGGGTCAGCTCTGTCGATGCTCCCTGTCCCTTCTCCCTGCAAAACAGGGTGTTCCTTACAGCACAGGCTGCTGCTGATATAGTGACAGGAATAAAAATAACTGCCCAGCAGCAGCCATTTACGTTGGGATACAAACTGCCCTGAGCACCTTCTATACCGAAGTTAACTCGCACACGACCTGAGAGGAAGGTGCCTTTGCTCCCATTTTCCAGGGAAGGAAGCTGAGGCTGACGTGCCCCGCATCGCTCAGTGAGCAGGTGGCCTGTGCACTGGGACCCCCACCTCCAGCGGATGGCGCAGCGCCCGTCCTGTTCCACCACTTCCAGCGCTGTGCCCCGGGCAGTCCCTGACCCCAGTCCCTGACCCCGGTCCCTGACCCCGGTCCCTGGCCCCAGTCCCTGACCCCAGTCCCTGACCCCGGTCCCTGACCCCAGTCCCTGACCCCAGTCCCTGCGGTGCCTCCCCTGAGACACGGGGGTGTCAGGTGCAGCCAGGGACTCCCACATCCTCGGGCTGTGGGGTGCAGGAGCCCTGAGAATGGCACCGTGCCCTCAGACGTGACTGCTGTCGTCAGGACGGTCCCGTAGCTCAGGTCAGGCCATCACGGTGACGGCCCTGTCCTCAGTCAAGCTTC
Source organism: Solenodon paradoxus (assembly GCA_004363575.1). Taxonomy (NCBI): domain Eukaryota; kingdom Metazoa; phylum Chordata; class Mammalia; order Eulipotyphla; family Solenodontidae; genus Solenodon; species Solenodon paradoxus. The sequence continues at coordinate 46,168 of RJWH01004355.1, forward strand.
CTGCCACGGGCAGGCACCAGCCTCCCCGCCAGGAAAACTCCAGGGGTCGCTGCTGTCCTGGCCCCTCTGTGCCCTCCGCCCACAGTGGTCAGGGTGCTGGGTTTGAGTTTCTCCCTCGTTTCAGGAAGAGCAGCAGACAGACCCACAGAGTGAAGAGAGAAGCCCACCCTCAGCCAGGGGACCACAGATAGGAGAGGCACGGGGGTCATTCGAGCACCTTCGGGTGCCCACACCTGATCTCTGGCTTCCAGACTCCTGACCTGAGAGAGAACGTCTCTGCTGCTTTAATTCACCCGGTGGCAGGACTTGCTCTGGCAGCGCTGGACTGGTACCAGCGGCCAGCGCAGAAATCCCGGGACGCAGGCGGCCACCCGAGCGGGGGCGGGGGGCGGGGTCAGGGAGGGGGCGGTGCCCGAGGTTGGGGGTTGGGGGTGGTCAGGTGCCCTGAGGGGGGGAGTAGAAAGGGAGAGTGGGTGCCCCAGGGGCCGGGGAGGAGAGGCGGGTGCCCAGGGGTCCTTGCCCAGAGGCGGGGTCACCCAAGCAGCCTGGCCCGCACCGCACTGCTCACCCGAGAAGAAGTGCGCCCGGAAGCCACGCTTGCAGACGGTGTTGTCCGACTTGAACTCCAAGCGCAGGCTGTTGCCCCCGGAGGTGACGCCCTCGGGCGTCTGGGAGCCGCAGAACCTGCCGTGCAGCCGGGCATCGGCCGACAGGCCGCTGCGTACCTCCAGGAAGTCGTACTTACAGACCTGCGGGGCAGGGGCGCCTGGGAAGCCGTCGGGCCCCTCCTGGGGGCTGCTTCCCGCAGGGCTCAGCGGGCGCAGGGGCAGGTCCCCCCACACTCCCCGGGACCCTCCCGCCACGTGCAGCTGGCATATCCGACCGACAGGGCGGGCCTGGTGTCAGCCTCGTCATCCCAGCGAGGGCGGCCTGTTTACCCTCTGACCCTGCAGAGCCTCAGCTGGACACAACCCTGAAACCTCCCGCAGGGGACAGACCTGTCCTGAGCACCTCCCACCAAGCTGCTTCCTCACTCTGGTCCTGATTTGCCCCGGATTTATCAGTGACAAGAGGACCCCAGGCCCCTCTCTGCAGACCTCGTGGCTGGAGGGCTGCCCGCACATCCCCAGCTTTGGCCCAGCTCCGCAGCCCCTGGGCGCGTCTCCCTGCCACCCAGCCGCAGCCGCAGCCGCAGCCCTCGCCCTGTCACACTCAGAAACGTACATCGTTGCCTTCCAGCTCAAACGCTTCGAACTGCAGGGAGATCCGGTACTGGGTGGGGGCCACCACCTGCCAGACGCAGTTCCTGTTTGCAGGATACTCCTTCGGCCACCCCGGGCTGGCGATGGTTCCATTCAGCTTGGTAAGGAACCCCCCACAGGCCACTGCGGCGGAAGAAGCAGCAAGACGCGTCAGTTGTCACGCCAAGCCCCACCCCAAGCGCAGGCAGGTGCTGTTCTTTAGTTTAAAAAAGGACGATCCGAGCCCATCTGACCGTGTCCTTTCTTCTAGTCTTTCTACTGGGGTTTGCAGGGACAGGGCGTTACTGCTTTTAATGTGACGACAATGCATCCGTGCCAGGCCGTCACCCACGTGGCGCAGTTGCAGACACCTCATGACGTGACCACAGGAGAATCACAAACGTCTGCGGCCAGGCACACCCCGCGCTCCCCGACACAGCCGAGCGAGCGCAGCGGGGCAGAGAACGGAGCAGCAGCTGGGTGTGCGTGCAACGAATGACAAGCACCATTAGCTGAGTGACACCAGCTTGTGCAGAGCTTTTCTTTGCTTCATAACCGTGTGATTTTACACGTCACAGAAGAAAGGGCACCAGGCTGCAGTGACCATTTCGAGGGTGGAGCCCGAGAGACTTGGAAGGTCCTCTCACATTTGAGACCTGACCGATTGCCCCCCCAGGGAACTGGGCGGCTCTTGTACCACTGTCCATGGTGACTGTGCCGCCCACGGCCCCCTTTCTGTCTCACTTCTCCTCGGATGTGTCCCTCACCCCCCTCATTCCAGCTTGCTGGGTCCCACACCCACCTTCGCATGTCTTCTTATCAGCGGCCAGCTCGTAGCCAGGATCGCACGCGCATTTGTAGCTGCCCAGCGTGTTGACACAGCGCTGCTCACACCCGCCGTGATCTGGCCAGGAACACTCGTCCACCTCTGTGGGGAGCAAAGTGAGCCTGGCTACATCCTCGCAAAGCTTCCCGGTCCGTTCCCCCATCCCAGTCCACATCCCCAAGTTCCCACGACGGCCTTCTGAGAAGAAGCACGGCTGCAGGTGACACCCTCCCCAGAGAGCCCAGGTGCGCGTCTCAGAAGCTGCCCCCACTACAGCCCATGTGAGATCCTGACCGTGTGTAAGAGGAACTTGTTACCCAGAAGCAGGGCTCCTCAAGAGCTGGCGGGCCTGGACCGCGCCAGTCTTTGAAGGGCTCCATTGGTGGTGTCTACTTGTGATGTTTTTTCATTTCCAAGGTTCCAAAGATTTCATCCATTTTAATGCCAGAGAATTGAGACTTTGCCTGCCTACTATGAACATGCAACTTCTTAGGGACATCAACTAGTGAGGACAAAGGCACACATTTCTGCTAAAAGCTGTAGGAATTTGGCGAAGATCGGATCAGAAGCTGAGGCTCAGTATTTGCATAAGCAACCTAGAGAGGTGTGTGTGGAGGGTGGGCACCAAGGCGCCAGAAAAACGGGGTTCCCAGGAGGAAGGGCAGGGGCTCAGGGGGAACCGCACCCAGCAGTATCTAGCAGTGTGCTCGGGCGGCTAGGTAACAGCAAACAGGACACTGTCACTTGAGAGTCTTCTGGGACACACCAGGCCTGAGCGCTGGAAGAGAAAAGGAAAGACGGTCGTGTTTTCTGCTGCCACGGTGTCCAGTTTGGGAAGGGGCAGGAGGTGTTGGTTTGGGGGTCGGGGAAGGAGAAGTGCAGAGCTGGCCACACCCTAAAGAGAAAGCAGGACCTCTCAGAGTTGGTGAAACCCAGCCCTGCCACCTCAGTCAGGGTCCTCCTAATATTTCTGATGGATGGCTTTTCGGACCCCGCTTGACACCAGAGAGAGGGCTCTCACTGCTTCTCAAAGGTATTTCTTGTCCTTGGGAATCTGAGTTGTCGCAATTCTGATTCCTTGAATCGTCCACGCACTGGTCCTAGAGAAAATGCAAACTTTTCAACTACAGTATGTCCCTGGACACTGCCCCTTCATTGTCTTCCAATCTTCCTTGCACACAAAATGCTCGTCAGCCTGCTGGCCCTCCCCTGGGGGCAGTTTATAAATACACAGTTGTTCCACGCGGTGGACCCTAGACTTAGTGACATTTTCGCGGGCTCCATGGAGGCTCACAGAAGCTGACCTGTATGAGAGACCGGGTTTAGGAGACCTGCTCCAGGTTAACACTGTCCCTGACCTCAAGCAAATCTAGGTGCCATGTATACAAAGCAGCCACAGCAGGCAAAACACGTCTGCAGCACTTGCTAAAAGCCCAGGAGGAAAAACGAGTTCAGTCCTCAGAGAGTCAGCTAGAGCCGGGTGGATACGTGGGTCTCTCCGAGTCTTCCTCCTGCTTTAAAACGAGAATGACAACCTGCTTGGGGGCTGCAGCGCTTGAAGCCACACACGCGAAGACCCTGGCACGCAGACAGTTCGGGGCACGGGAGCCAGCACTACTGTGAAATTCTGGGGTGGGCCGACGGTGATGGGGACAAGATTACTGGGGCGTGTCTGAGCAGGCCTGGCGAGAGAGGAGAGACAGGGAGACAGGCACGACACCGGGGATGGATCCGTGAAGGAGGTGACATGAGCAGGACAGCAGAGTCAGGAAACTGGCTGCTGGGCAGTGTGGGGATGAGAGGAGCCCATCAAAAGGGAGTGAGAAAAACAAAGGACCAGTAGGGAGGGCTGGGAGACTGATGAAGGAGCTGGGGGGGTGGGGGGGTCTAGGACACTGGTGTGTCACAGGCAAGGAGGGGAGGACCACTGCTGAGCGCATCTCCTGGGAGGAGCCACCAGGAGGGAAGGAGCTGGAGGAAAGGGTTTGGGCCCAACAAAAAGGGAATATAGTTCCTCCAAAGACTGGAAGCATGGGGGAAAGATGTCTGTTCATAACCGAGCTCTCTCCAGCAAGGATAGTGGAAATGGGACCCTGCTCTTAGCGGGAACCTAGGTGTCCTCCGTGTCGCCTCCACGCTGTGAAGCCGCTTCTGCTCCAAGCCCATTGGTGTGGGCTTGCTCTGGGACACAGTGTCCAAGATGAGATGTCCCCAGAAACTCCAGGAGCACATGGGGGTGGAAAAAGCTAGAACCTGGGCTCAGCACTTCTGGTTGCTTTCCATTCTCCAAGTTGCATTTGCGAAAGAAGAGGCCTTGCTGTCACTAGAACCTGAGATGACTCAGGTAGGGTCGCACAAAATTATTTCAGAGTGTAAAGGAAAGAGAAGGCAAGATACAAGCCTAAGCTTCTGAAGAAGTGGCCTGAAGGAAGCCGGTTCCCCTCATCACACACCCCAGGGCAGCCCATTGACACCAGACAGACCCTCGGGTGGCGAGAATGGGACGAAAGGAAGCAGGGACTCGCTGCTGACCAGCTTGTGGGCTCGGACAGGACTGTCATCTGGCAGCAGGAGAGGGGTGCAGAGGCCAGCTGGCACCCTGGTCAGCGCCATGGGCCAGCTGGTCTCTGGGCAGAGCTTTCGGCCAACTGGCACCAAGGCAAGAGCTTTGGCCAGGTCCAGCTCTTGAGCTGGCCTCCACAGACTCTCCTCCAGGTTCTCTCACTAAAGTTCTGACACACGCACTGGACAGTGTTTACAGGACACAGGACAGCCTGTGGATGGCCTGGCTGGAAAAAGGCTGGTTCCACGAAGCAGGCCGTGCCCAGTCGCTAGACCTGCACTGACCAATATGGCGGCCACAGCTTCAGGTGACGAGCAAAACACTGATGGAAATGGGGCCCTGTGTGAGCATAGAAAACACTGGAATCCCAAGGCTTAGTATGAAAAGAAATAATAGCTCACTAATACTGTGCATATTGATTACATCTTAAATGATAGTTTTGATATGTTGGATTTAATAGCACATATTATTAAAATTCACTTCACTTATTTTCTTACTCTTTTTTCCCCAGTAAGGTGGCTGCTAGAAAGTGTTAGAATTCCATGTGTGTCGCACTTGTGATCTGCCCTCTTTCTGTTGAACAGTGCCGTCTAGATAGGTGCCTGGCCTGGTTCATCCTAATGGGAACCCAGAAAGGTAAGAAGAGCTGGTGGCAGGATGCCCTGTCCATAAGGAGGAATCAGAACCCTAGTTATTCATCGTCCATTCTCTCTGCTCAGTGAGTGTCTGTGGAGCCCACTGGGGCCAGAACCTGGGAAACCGTGAAAGGGAACAGGTGCAATCCAGCCTCAGAAAGAACTGGCCTGCTGCGGGCAGGAACAGAATCCAACTTCCAGTGCCAAACCCAGGGTCCCTCTTCTTATACGCCCAAGTGATGGAGAAGGCACCAAGGTGACAAGTGGCAGAATGAAGTCACGAACACGAATGAACAACTCAACACCCGGCCTCTCACGTGCCGTTGGGTTTCGGTGGTAGAGAGACTGTGGAATCCCGCAGACCCAGCATCTGGTTCCCACTCTTCCCCTTCAGCCTCTACTGCCTTCCGTTTTAGAGGGTAATAATCACCATGCATGATGTCTGAAGATGGCGGGAGGCTTCTAACGTCGTCGCTGGCGCACTCACAAGTGTCCCATCGCTCCCTTTGAACGGGTCCCCACCCAATTCCCAACAGTCCTGGTTTCTCTTTTAAGATCAAGGGTCAAGATCAAACTTGTGTCTTTCTTCTTTTCTAAGTGGGGTCCTGGGCAGTCAGCTCTGGCAACAGAGATGTCAAGCTGGGCCCCAATGAATCCCTCAGTGGGCATCTCACAAGATATCTGCAAGCTGGGATGAAGTAGAGGCCAGGTACCTGGCCGCCTGCGCATTCACACTCCAAAGACAATGACAAGAGTCCCTTCGCCATCTTGCAGGCTGGAGGACAACGGCTGGCTTCCTCTGTATTCCAGCACCGAGGACAGACTGCCTGGTGAGTGTTAAATGTGAGGAGGGAGAAGAGTTGTTCCCCCCAGCCGAGTGGCAGCCTGGTTCTTAGAGCAGGTCAGGTCTCCGGACTTAGCACGAACCAAGCAGAGAGAGAAGTCCTCCTTTCCATCGCTGTGCCTACTTCCAGGAGGGCACAAGAGTTCCACTCAATTTGAATCTCAGATGAACTCCCAACCTCTTCTGACCACAGCAGGAAGCACTGGAACACACACACTACAAGATCATTCTCTGTTAGAAATTTAACTGGGCATCTGATTTTTTTTTTAAACGGGCTAACCCAGGCAATCTCCAGCTTTTGCTGGTCCTCTCAAAAATGTGCATTGCTGGGTGTGTCCTGGTGGCTTGGCCATTAAGTCTGTGACTGTGGTGTAGTCCACATAAAACCCAAGGACCTGGGTTCACAACCAGAGAGAATGACCAACATGAGCAACTAAAAAAATACTGCTTCTTCCTCCTCTTCTTCCTGCCTGCCTGCCTGCCTGCCTGCCTGCCCGCTTCCTCTTTAAAATAAAAAAAGTGCACTGCTGGTGAATGCAAAACAGAAATGAGGTGTGGGTGGGCCAGTGCCGCTGCTTCTGGTGATCGCACCGGAACCCCAGCACCTAACATGTCCCAGGGATAGGAGCTGGGGAGTGAGGACAGGAGAATTCGAATACATGGAATCAGAATAAGCATTCGTAGCCTGTGGTTTAAGTATGTGGGCCTCACAAAGCCGTCCATTTCCTAGACCCTGGGACCCGTGACTGTTACCTGATGTAGCACAAAGGACACCCCGCCAGGAGCACAGGGCACACCCCTGCTGGGAAAGCAAGGGGACCTGACCTCAGCACTGTAAGGTGACGAATCTGAGCTGTCGTAAGTCACCAAGATCTGGGTAATGTGCCGCAGCAGTGACAGCAACTGACACAAGGCGATAGCAAGAAAAGCTGTCACATCGTTTTTTTTTTCCGGAAAGAAAACAACCATCTCAAAGACACCTTCTTAGCCAAGACAATGAATGGGGCCACATGGCACCGTGTGTATTTGTTCTCATGATTTCTTTTCCTCTGCGATAACCAGGCAGCCTGTGCCTGTGGGCGGAGGGGTCGCTGGAGATCACACGATCAGTGTCACTGCTTCAGTCACCAGAGTCCGGCCAGAAGGGTGAGACCGGTGAATTTCCCAGCCCATCAGCGGGACTGTCCTTCCTCCTGCTACAGCCACCAGCTGACCTGCTCTTGAAACGGTCTCTGCAGCTTGGCTCCTGTGCCTGGGAAAGAATGAAGTTTTTTCTCTGACCCTTCAGAGCAACGCCATCCTTGCTCTGTTCCTGCTCGGGATCTGTTCTCCCGAGATGCCTCAAGATGGGAAAGATAACGACTCCACGTGCCTGCCAGCCTTTTCTGCTTATAAAGTGTCCCCACGGCCAACATGTCACTGGCGTCACATGACCAGGTCAGCGGAAGGAGCTTTCAGAAGAAAACTGAGAGGGACTTCAAGAAGGTCTGAGGGCCGCCCGCTTGGTCGGATGGGTGGACACCTCGGGGTCCACCCGCTGATGGAGAAGCTGGGAGACGAGTTGAAGGGGGGCAGATGGCAGACTGGGAGTCAGGAAGGATGAGAGAGCCACCTTCTCTTGTCCAGAGCAGGATCACTAATCCAGGAGCCTCCATCACAGACTGGCTCTCCCTGCAGTGGCTGCTGGTGGGCCAAGGGCTCCTGACCACGACGCACTGCGGGTATCCAGGCTTCCTTCGTAGGATGGTCTGTGGGGCTTCCAGGCCCCGAGAATGGAGAAGGAAGACTGCCCATTCAAAAGAGTCCTGTGACGCCCACTGTGCTGAGGCCGGCAATGCTGGTCTTGCCTTGCTACCCTGGGCCTGACTCCCTCCAGCCCCTGCAGTGCGCAGGCCCGGAGATAAATGTGGATTTGTTGTCGGAACACACCCCTCACTCTGCCCGCCAGTCCCACACACGAGGAAAGAGTGGTGAACTGAGGGCTGGTGGTCAAAAGCCAGAGGGCTGCCTTTCTGGCCCGCAGCAGGGAACTCGAGGCAATGCTGTAGAAAGTATGTGAGCTCTGGAGTCATGCTGTGTTTGGATTCCCGGTCTGCCCCTTAACACAGTGACCCCACACAGCCTTTCACAACTGTGCTCAAACACACCCCAAATGCCATTCCAAGGATTCTTTGGGGAATTATCAAACACTGAATTTGCACAGTTCCTGGCACTGCATAGGTGCTCAATTAAGGGCAGCGACTAAACAAATGTCTACTGTTTTCAATGCTCAGCTTCCCTAAGGCTCACTAAGTTGATTCTGCAAACGTGTTAAGTCTAATTTCAAGAGCAGGGGCAGAGCCTTCGGCCACAGAGAAGCCCAGATGAGCCTGGTCAGTGGGGACCTGGGCTGGGAGCCCTGGACCCTAAAATGGGCCTCTGCCTCCTCCCTGCAGGGGTGGGTTAGGGTTAGGTACTGAGTCTTCTATGGGCCTTGTGATTCTTAAGCCAGGGAGGCAAAACCTCTTCCTGTGACTAGAAAGGGAGACACCTGCCAATTCGTACCCTTGAAAAAACTGGCCGCAAAGCCCGCCTTATTGATGGAACCGTCGGACACGAACTTCATCCACATTCGGTTGGAGCTGGATTTCACATCGTCCGGCCTGTCGTAGCCACAGAAGTGGCCGATCAGGGCGCTTGCCTCGGTGGGGCCGTCGCGGATTTCCAGGTAGTCGTATGCACAGCTGTCATGCCTTTCGATCTAAACAGAAACAGAAGCAACACGGAAGGCTCTGGAAGACCTGACCTTAAGGTGCTTTATTTACGAGGGATTCTCTCCAGAATCGAATCCAGGGACACAGGGATCCCGGCGTGCCCTGGGCTGTTTCCTACTTGAATCAGTGGCCAAGAGACTAAGAGATGATAAGCAGGTAAGCAGGGGTCTAGAGAAGAAGGCCCTTGGGCCGCATCCTCCACCTTCACTTGGCTAGTGCCCCTCACTCCTGGCAACCAGGAAGGAGGCCGGCGGTCTCAAAGCCCACAACCTTTTTGCACCAGGTGTCCAGGTACAAGGCATCAAGGGCTTGAAATGGCTGCTTAGGGTCCTGTTTTCAACCCCAAATGGAAACCCATCTTTACAGAACAGAGTAGCTAGCAAAAGGTAACAGTTCCTCTATCTTTGGGAAGAAAATCTGAACAGTACTCACCTCAAAAGCTTGGAAGGTAAGCCCTACGTGAAAGCCCTCTGAGACCGTAATCCTCCACACACATTCCTTGGAAGGTCTGTAATCATCTGGGTAGTTAGGAGATTGAATCTGGCCCGCATCTTTGTTAATGTCTCCCCCACAGGTCGCTTAAGAGAGAACCAGAAGGAAGAGGGGTCCCTGGGTCAGACCTCAAGGAGAAAAGTGGGCGGCTGCTTGCTACCACTAGGTGGCTCCACCTGCCAAGACTTTCATTTCCACGCAGCCCAGCCTGCGCCTGCGGGGAGCGCAGCTTCATCCGTGTGCACTCCGAATTGTTCTCATGAAAAGGAGACAGCCAGGTGGGGCAGTGGCTACCTTCTCTGTGTGTCAGAATCAGCTGGGAGACTGTGCGATTATGAAAGCCGGGCCCACAGCCCTGGCGGCTCCGATTCATGCTGGCCTGGGGGTGCTCCCCAGCGTGAGTGAGGAGCGCCCAGGTGATTCTAGTGGAGAGGGCAGAGGGCCACGCACCGGTTCCCGATTTTGTAAAAACATGACTGGTCTCTCCAAAATAATCACTGGAGGCCAACCCAGTGGCTTCCTTCGGGGTGGTAGGCACAGGACAGCCGGCCCAGCCCCACTGGCTCTCTCGACTGGACCGCATGGAGGCTCGGAGGTCCTTCCAAGAAATTCATGGGGGATCCCCGGATGTCGCCCACTGTCCTCACTTCTCAAATGAAACAGAGGACCAGAGAGGTTAGCGTTTTCCTCCGACTCAGACAGCTCTTCAGAAGCTGCTTTGCTTTCTGCGGGTTCGGTGGCCCCGGCCCCTCCTGCTGCACTGGGAGGACACCTGCCTGAGCCTGCCCCGCTCTCCCGGGGGGCAGCTGCGGGCAGAAGAGGGCGTGGCCGCCGAGGGCGTGGCCGCCGAGGGCGTGGCCGCCGAGGGCGTGGCCGCCGAGGGCGTGGCCGCCGAGGGCGTGGCCGCCGAGGGCGTGGCCGCCGAGGGCGTGGCCGCCGAGGGCGACAGCGCCTTCTTTCCTCTGAACCAACCTTCATAGACGGCGAAGAAGCCCTTGCCCAGGATGCTGCTGCTGCTGCGGAACTCCACCCAGAGACGGCTGTCGGTGGAGGCCAGGGGCTCCGGGACTCTGTCGCCACAAAACCGGCCTGCGGAGCGGAGGAGAAGGGTTAGGGTGCCGCCGGCAAGAAGGGAGATGGGCGGGGAGAGCCGTGCTTCTTTCAGATGCCGCGCAGAGGGAGCCAGGCCCTCGTCCTGATCACTTTCAGGATTGAAGATGGATGGATGTGGTCACATGTCCCCTGTGTCTCCTCAGACCGCCCTCAGGACAAGTCCAGTCAACATGCCCGGAGCAGCCATACACCTGCCCCCCCAGCCACGGGGCTGCTGGGGAGTTGGAGGGGCACCGGTGGGGGTCAGACAGTGAGGAAAGGCCCTCCCCTGGCGTTTTCTGGTGCAGCCCCCCGTCTTTGGGGGCTGCCTTTGAGAAGACATGCTGCCTTCTGGCCTCTGGAAAGGAAGGCCAGGAAGCACATCACAAGAAATCCATCTTCCTGGCTTCTGAATTTCACAGTCCCACTCATAGCAGTGAAGGTTTGGAAGACTAGAAGAGGTACACGAGCACACAGTCTTACAAAGAGCCCTAGGGTGGCAGAGTGAGGGACGATTCAGAGGTTGGAGCAGCTCCATGAGGACTCTTAGAGGACCCCGTCCCCTGTCCCACCTGAGCTGAGATCCTGCATGGACAGGATGGTAGAGACCCCATGTAGCTGTAAGGACGCTCAAGAGGTGGAAAACTGTACCCCAGCCTGGAGGAGCGACAAGATGCAAGGTTCCCCACACCTAACCTGGGATCAGATCAAACATAGCTGCATCATTTGTTAAGACAAGAGGCCAGGATGCACCCTGTGGCTCGGGCCACTGACACAGCTGGGTGTGAGCCATGTACAGTCCAGGGATTGGAGTTTAAGACACAGGGCTGGAGGGAAAAACCAAAATTGAGACAAACAAGTAAATAAAAATACTTCTCCCTCTCCCCCATCTTCCTTAAGATAAAAAGACATTAAACCGGGAAACAAGCCTGCAGACTTTCTCAGGCAGAGCCTGCCGTGATGACAGCAGCAGGCTTCCAGGCTGCTGGGAGGGGTGGGTGGATTCTCCTTAGCCCAGAGGACGTGGGAGCACACACAGTCCCCATAGGCTGTTCTCCCAGGAGATACGGATTTGTCACCAATCTGAACCCGCTTTGGGTTGAGACAGGAGTAGGCAGGGCACCTACCTAGATGAATCGAGGTCTGGAGACCAGACAGGGAGGAGGAAACCCCAGCAATGCCAGTTGGCTGCCAACATGGATGCTGCCCCTGGCACTGAGCACGCCCCTCACTGCCCGGATCTTGGGCATTGAACACACAGACTGACGGAAACTCAGTTCCCTCCACCTGAAGGGAAGTAGTTCGTGACAACTGTGGAAGCTGTTACTGAAAAATACAAGTGAACGTCTATTTCCTAGACACTGAAATGTGGACCCTCTACAAGGAAAATGGGGAAGGGCACACCTTCCCAGCACATGGTTCCTGGCCAAATTCCTAATGCCACATAGGATGGCAGGCAGGACAAGGACAGGGTGGGGAAGAGATGGGAGATGGGCCATATTGACCAGTTCACAGCACAGACCAGTCAAGGTTTATTTGCCTGGAAGTCATGGTTCTACCAAGCATTGACAGTGTGAGTCACCCCCCAAAATCCATTGAACACTGGGGAAAATGGGGACTGACTGTTAATGGCTCTGGTTTTTCTGGAGGGATAATAAAGATATTTTAAAATGGATTATTGTGTAGTACATGAAAAACCATCAACTGTACCTCTCCCATGGTGAGTCATGTGTGAATTCTATTCTAATACTCGTAAATTCCATTGAGCAGGTATTAGTAGGCATTTGCCTACTGCCAGCACCATGTCAGAGAGTGGACCAACCTCTTCAGCTCGAAAGTCAGCTTTGCCTTTCCGAGACATGGGACCACGAACTAGGGGGAGGACAGACGTTTGCTAGTGGTGGACCGTGGCACACATCCTTTCGGGTAGAGGCTGCTGATCTCAGTGAAATCCAGATGTCTCCTTATAAAACCCCGGCTGGGACAGCCACAGTGTTGTCTCCAAAAGACAGAGTGACTTTCACTTGTTGCCTGGCCCTCAACCAGGTGGGGCGGACCCTCCACTCCGGGCCACATGGCAGCTCATGTCAGCTCCGCTCAGGAGGAGGCAGGAGTTGCAGGCTATGGTGAATTTTTTACTGGCTTGGGAGAACAAATTACAAATTATTTCTAAGTAACCTCTCCCCCCAAATGACCTTGTAATTGGTAATTAGAATGCTCTACTGTGTTCCTTGACTGATGTCATAATGTGTCTATCTTCCCCTTACTGGTTCTAACAAAAGTCCCTTTTTTGTTGAGTGCGTCTATACCAGATGCTGTCCTGAGCACTTTACATGGACAACCACGTGTCGTTCCCTACTACCCCTGCGCTAGGTACCACTGTCGATCTCACTGACTGAGTAGACTGAGGACTGGAGAACTTGAGAACTTGAGCTGACTTTCCCTCCACCGCAGTCACACACAGAATGATAAGTGGAAGCAGGGTTTCCAGCTGAGCAGTCTGTGCTCTTGACCGTCATCATCAATATCATCTTCTTATCCTCCTCATTACCACCACCACCGGCAAAAGGAACGTCTTTCGTTGAGGCGTTACTCTGTACAGTTTTAGAAAAAACAGATGCCAGATCTGTTCTCTGGGAATGTAAACTTCATTCCCATTTCCCAGTGTGGAGACACATGGGAATGAAGATCAAAGCCTCGAACCATAAAGCAGGTCTGCGGCAATGCCAGGCTGGGCCATTTGACTCACACCGGCATTCCTGCTCATTTGAGAGGCTGCCCGGTCCCAGGCAGCCCGAGAGTGGGGCCACGCGACACTGATTGGCCAGCCTGGCCTTTCTGAACTTCCCTCCCCACTCCAGGGAAAGGGGAGAAAGGGCTTTTGTGTGCATTGTGGTGTACAGAATACCCAGAGACAGTTCTGCAAACAAACGGGCATTGTTAGAATAATTCTTCCAGCAGAAATGAGGAGGGGAATCCAATTAACAGGACAGTACTGAAGTTTACTGGATGCCTATGCACGGTCACCTTCCTCCCCCTGTTAGGTGTCATCTCCTAAGTGACCCCTGAAACTGAAAAACCAATTGGGTATCTTTAACCAGCCGTGAAATGTTCTCAGTCTGCTTGCGTTTCTCTTTAATCTCTATGTGAAAATGTGGGGTTCCCAACCCCTTCCATACAAGGAGACTCACAGGCTGGGGAGAAATCGGACTCGAGAAATGGTGTCAAATGCCTAAAGTGAAAGCTGGTTCCTGGCTCTGGAGGAGGAGTTTAATAAGGATATCAAGAAGAGGAAATGCAGATGAGGGCAGGACAAGTGGGCTCCGTGGGGAGTCATAAAGGACTCATTCATAAAAAGTTATGCATCCATTGTGCCTGGATTTTCACACACTGCCCTGGGAAAATATGCAACGCAGTTTTTCAGAGCAAGATGCATACTTTCACAGTTGGCCTAATCCTCTCTCCCTCCTGCCAAAGGGGCTGTGACCTGCCTCCTCCCGGCAGATTTCATGCACTGACCCCTCCCAGCGACCAGCTCGGGCCCACACAATGCACTGGTTCCCACACAAAGGTTCACTAACAACTGCACTTGGAAACATCAGAGCAGGCCAAATAGTTGGCAAACGGGAGCATCCACGAATGAAGAATACGGCTATGGCGCTGGGTCATACCGTGACCACAGCATGCGCGCACACACATGCACACGCAATAAGACACAGGTACATAATACAGACACACAAGTGCACACATGTCCACATATGTGTAACGCAGGCACACAGCACATTGCACACATGCACACAGAGACATGAGCACACACATACATGTACATGCAAGCACACGTGTGCACATACAGGCGCACGGGCATGCACGTGCACACAGGCACACACACCCTGTATATATGTGTAACATGTGAGCTAGAAAAGAAAACAAACAAAACAAAGACCACGATCACACTGAACAGCAAAACCCCCACTGAGTCAATGGAAGTGTAGCCAGGGATGCCAGGGTCTAGAAAAGAAAATTCTTGTTTCAAGTTCAAGGAAAGGCAACGCCTGGAAGTGTCTCTGCTCTCAGGAGTGTGCTCGACCTCTGGGGACTTCAGTAACGCAGCTTCCTCCTCCGGAAAATCTATCACCTTCCGGGGGGGCGGGGGTGGGGGACGGTGTAGGCTCGCCAGATCCAGCAAACAAAAATACAGGAAGCCAGTGAAATTTGAATTTCAGAAAAATAATGAATCGTGCATCTTCTCTGACAGTCCGAGGGGGAGACCCTTTGCAGTCCCTGATCCCATAGCAGGACGTCGACGCTCTGGTCTGATCTCAGCCACTAGCTGGCGAGTGGGTCCACACTTGGGGGGCATGGTTTGCTCATGAAAATGTGGGATAAGTGATACGCAGTTCCCTTCAAGTCGAAGGGGCTAGGATGCCACGTTCTCCTGTCCCTGCCCCACCACTACCTTTCTTATTCTAAGGATAAAATACTACTAAATGTGCTCTTGTGAAAGATCAAAGGACCCAGGAGTCTACAGACCAAGCCCTGAGGTTGCCCACCAGCTCTGTGCTCCCCTTCCCTTCAGTGGAGGGACCCCCGTGCAGTCCCGTCTGGGAACTGGCTACTAGACAGGTAGTGGGATCTTGCCCGGACAAAACTTGCGGGGGTTCCGACTCAGAGTTCCCCCAGAAATTCGGTTTTAGTGAAATCTTCCCAGCTGATGCTGGTGTCCAGCCGAGTTTGGGTCCCTCTGCTACCGGGGAACCACCCCCAAGCCCGTCAGGGCCACTGGACCATGTTGGCCCAGGGATCACTTTCTGGGCGTGGCACCTGGACTGACAGTGGCACCTGGTACCCCCAAGCGGAGTCCCATCTGCTTTTTAGAGCACCTGTGGACACAGACCCCAATGCGCTGGTATCTCTAGGAATGTGAGCTCACGGCCCTCTAGACCGAGGGGCTTGTGTGCATTCCCAAGAGCAGCTGATCGGGCTGAGCCCCTTGGCCGCGCAGAAGCCCAACACCTGCCAGGTCCCCTTGGGGTCCAGCCAGACCCTGGCTCCTACTCTGCTCCAACCTGCCCTATAATCTGATATGACGTCAGGCTGGGTTCCCAGTGAAACCCCTGTCACCCTTTCCCGCCAACTTCAGTGTCAACCTCAGCGACTCTCAGGCAGCCAGCCAAGGCACCAAGAATGCTTTCCATCCGGGAGAAGCTCTCCAGGGGCAAAGACCCCTGAGAGCAGAGCTGTCCAGACGGCAAGGCCTCCCTGCAGAGAGCTCCAGAAATGAGAAGAACCTGTTCTCAGCTCGGCACACGCACTGGTGCTCCAAGTTTGCTCTGCGTGAGCTCCGCCAAGACTGTCATTCCAGACCACTCCCTGACACCAGTGTCCTCCGACCAGCGCTCGTCTTCTCTGCGGCCCGAGATCGCGCTCCGTGACCAAGCTCCTTCTCTGGAAGCCACCTGCCCCCACCCGCCTCTCATTCAAAGGTCCCAGCTGCCTTTTCCTGGACGAGTCTGGGCGCCACTCACCTCCCAGAAAGAATGCAGGTTCATCAAAGAAAAACGTAGCAGGCAGAGCTAAACCAGAACCAACAACAGACTCAACACAACAAAAAACATCATCCCGAAAGAACCCCCACGTACAATTTATTTATATTGAGAGTCTACTTGATATCTAGACTGCTGATCACAAAGGCAGTTTTTCCAGTTGAATTCAGTTGCACGACGTTTTCGTTCTGAGTAATTCTGGTCAAGGCACTGGCTGTTCAGTGTTTACCATCCATCCCCTAACTCCCCATTTCTTACACTAGCTCATGTCCCCCTAGTTCCCGGGCAATCCCTGCACACTCTACAAATAAATGCATTTTTTGTAAAATGGGATTCGGCGTATTTTAATTTGTTAGCACCCTTTTCTGTGTGATACTAGAGTGAGCACCTGTGCGTGGTCACGGTCACCTCCACTGTGAGTTCCGGTGGCTGGACAGGTTTCCAGAGAAGGGCTGTATCATCATGCAGCCAGAACCCCCACTGTGGAACATTTAAATTGTTTTCCATTTTCCCCGCGTCACTGAGCATGCCTGGAGCTCGAGCTT
Source organism: Solenodon paradoxus (assembly GCA_004363575.1). Lineage (NCBI taxonomy): Eukaryota > Metazoa > Chordata > Mammalia > Eulipotyphla > Solenodontidae > Solenodon > Solenodon paradoxus. Next base: position 62,702 of record RJWH01004355.1, read on the forward strand.
TGCACACTTCCTTAATTAGTTCCCTAGGACGAGTTCCAAGAAGCGGAATGGCTGGGTCAAAGGGTATTTGCCGCTTTAAAAGCTTTTAACCTGTGTGGCCAAATGGAGCGCTCCCGAGTTTTACAAGGACACGGGCCCTGGAGAGCTTCCTGTGACTGTCATGAGGAGACAAGCTTCCAAACACTCACGGCAGCACACAGAACCGGCCATCACTCCTCTTGGGAGGTTCTTTAAAGTCAACTCACCCAGCAGGGGGGCTTTTCTCCAGTAACCATCTCGAACCTCCACGTAATCGTACCAGCACAGGCGACTTTTAAACAAATCCATGGATGTGAAGTTTAAGATGATCTGGAAAGAAAGAGCAAAAAGTGAGCAAAGCCTGAGGGTTTTGAAAGCTAGAGCTGGCAGACCGGGAGCTCAGGTTACCGGTTAGCATACAGGGCTCTCAGAACACAGTAGGAGTGTCTTCTCGAACACACTCTCAGCAAACCTCGTGACATTCAATAATAAACCTTAAGCAGATGGGGAGTAAACAGAGGAGATGAGTTCTTGGGTTCTGTCTGGGGAATAACTTGAGCTTTTGAAGTCACTCGGTGGTTTACAGAAAGCAAGAGGCATTAAAAAGACCAGCCTGACTCGTGGAGACGGGGGATTTGGGAGGAGGGAAGGGGTCAGAGAAGTTCAGAGATACGAAAAGATCTTATAACATCATCAATCATTCCAAAGGGCTGAGGGCTGGCCCGAGAGCATGGGAGCACCGACGTGATCCTTGTGCCCTGGGCCCTGACCTCACGCTCCTGAGGTGTGGCGTGCCCTCCGGCAGCCCATCTGTCCGCTCCCGCACTCGCCGGTGCTCCGGACCACCACTGTGCGCCGGTCTGTGCTGGTCATGGAGACAGAAAGATCAGTAGACAAGAGCTACTAGGGGAGATGCTCCAAGCCTATTGGAACAGAGAGGGGTGGACAGAAAGGGCACCAGGAGCTTCAAGAAGGGAAGACACAATTCTGCGTGTTAACACCAGACAAGGGTTCTCAGCGAAGGAGGCATTTAACCTAAGGGGAGTGCGGAGTCCAAAGAACACGGATGTCCGCTAAGAGCATTTTGGTGAGACAGACCGTCGTGACCAAAGACAGGGGGCTGTTGGGCACTGCATGCCCAGGGCAGGCCACTGTGCCAGCTGCTGGAGTGAGGAGGCAGACGGGTGAGGAGAGGGGGCAGAGCTGGGGAGGCAGGGTTCAGATGGACGCTCCTCCAGATGTCCCTGAGACCACCGAGCAGATGCCCTGCCCACAAACGCTGCAGGGCCAGTGCCCGGGGCAGCCCAGGAGCCAGCACTGGCCCCTCTACAGCCCTTCGAGCTGGGGTGCCCAGCAGCAGCCAGAGTTCAGGTTTCCTTCGCCCTTCATCTGAGTGCCATCCTGCCAAGTGCATTGTGTTCTCCTGCACCAAGCAGCAGCCACCTGTCCGGGCTGAGTCTGTACCTGAGGCCCCAGCTCCATATTTCTGAACGTTCAGAAGCTCTGAACGCTGCTTCTGCTGGGGGTCCCACTCCTGCCCCGGGTCTGCGTCCCCAACCCTACCGCTTTCCCATGGCAGGGCCTGCCCTCAGGAGGCCCACCCTCTCTGGACAGCCTCACTCTCTCCTTCTAGGGTCACTTTCTTTTACATCAAACAGCTCCGGTCCATCTGTCCCTAAGTGAACCCTTGGGCTGAAGCGCTTGCTGCATGTCGAGGTCCCAAGGCGCTCCCTCTGACCCAACCCAAGGGACTATTCAGGACATGTCCCCAGGCTGGAGGGAGGAAGGGAGAGAGGAGGGAGAGGAAAGGAGGGAGGGAGAGAGGTCACTCTTCTTTCAGACCAGACCAGTGGTTCACAGCCCTGCTTGCATATTAGAAGCAACTCAGATGCTTTAAAAACAAAACAAACTGCACTGGTTCCCCGAACATATTCCTACTCCAGTTAAATCAGACTCCCCAGGAGTGAGGGGGAGGGACTCCTACTGAACTGCGTGTATCTTAAAGACCGTAATTGTTCCTTAGATTTCTTTCGTGTCCCCACAGGACTCTCATTCACCTGGAAGAGATCAGTAACACTCGCTAGCTGGTTGCAATATTATTTTTTCAGTCTCTGCTTTTTTAATTTTCAGAAAGGAATTGTTAGTGTAACTTCCTTGGTAACACATTCATGATCTGAATGAACGGGATCATTATTCGGGCTAATTACTCTGACTACGTTCGTGAACCAGAAAGACCATAGGGGAAGAGGCGAAGAGCAAGAGATTACACTTGAATCAATCAGGTTGCTAATTATTAGCAGCTCTGGGGAAGCCTGGGTGAAGCAGAAATGGAAATAATTTGTGCGGGCAGTTCAGTGATGTGTGTTGTCCCGGCCCCCAGTTCACAATGATAATTCAGGCTCGCCGAATGGAACACACTTGCAACAGCTCACAGAGCCTCTGCGATGCAGCTTGAGCCAACAATCTGGGGATTACCCGAGTCCTTCCTCCTCCTCCTCCTCCTCCTTCCTGGCTGCCTCCCACTTAAACGCCTCCAGCAGGCACAGCGAGGGCGCCCCACCGAAGACAGAGAGGTCTGGAGTCTCTCAGACTCAAGATGACACCACCACCGTCACGAAGGCTGACAGCCGGAGGAGGGCGTGCGCGGCAGTGGGGCGTGTGCGCTGTGTGAGTGCAAACGCGTGTTCCAGCGTCTATTAGCGTGTCTCCTTTGTGGAATAATACAGGATAATCGCTAAGCACACAGGTTCTCCGGTCAGACATCCTGGGTTCGAATCCCAACTGACCTGTCAGGTAAGCGTGGCAAGAGCACCTCACACGTAAGGGTGTGAGAGGAAAAGGAGAGAGTTCACCCAGGATGCCAAGAACAGTGTTCGGCCCGCAGAAAATGCTCTCCATAGCCCCTAGCTGTTATTTCTCTCTGGTTATCACATGACGTTTAACGCCATATCTCAAAGGGGAAAAAGTGAAGTAATGAAGAGGAAGCCTTGAAGCCGGGCTACGGACACCTGGAAATCCAGCGCCTCCCCCTGCACCCCAGCTGTGGGTTCTCACCAGGCCACTCCTTCAGCCACACGTCCATTCGACAAACACTTGGTGTGCGACAGGGCGTGGGCTGTGCGGGCTGCTGGACCCCTGGGGGAGAGCAGCCTCTGCCTCGATGGGCTCAGAGTCCAGAAGGGCAACAGACAAACACAACAGCAGTCGTGACATGAATAAGGACAACAGGTGTGACTGCAGGGAGTCAGAATCCAGGGCAAGTAGCAGCTTCTCCCACAAAGACCCTGTGAAGTCAGCGAAGGAACTGGGGGAGAGGGACGGAGGGAGGTCACTTCTTTCCGACCAGACCAGTAGCTCACAGCCCTGCTTGCATGTTAGAATCAGCTGAGATGTTTTAAAACAAAACAAACCGCACCGGTTCCCCACAAATACTCCTCCTCGGGGGTGAGGAGGAGGACTTCTCCTAAACTCCAAGTATCTTGAAGACCGTGATTGTTCCGTAGATTGCTTTCGTATCTCCGGTTTTCTCACTTGCTTGGACTTCAGCGTCACGTGCTAGCTGGTCAAGAGGGCGTCTTAAAGACAGCTGCTGCTCGCCTGACACAGCGTGAGGAACGCTTGGGTTTGCGGAGTTGCAGTGAAAAACATCACAAGCTTTGAGGTGCAGAAGCCCCAATCCGCAGTTCTCCATCTTAGGACGAAACTGGGCGATTGAAAAAAATTCCTGCACTTCCCTGTCCACATAACGGACACACGGACAGACATGCGGGAGAGTTGAGAACATTCCACCTGGCCCAGGGCCTCAGATGCCACGCGGGCTCAGCTCTAGATGGCCTGGGGTCCTCAGGGCCATGCGCCCCTCCTAGATGGCGCTACAGCACCAGAACCCCGGACTCCCTTGCAAAGGGCCCGACAACTTGTCCGGTGTGCGCGAGGGCCTCTGCCCTGGACCCATCCTCCCAAGCGGGACAGCACACGGGCCGGTCCCTTCGGCTGGAAGGACAACTCACAATGGTTGTTTGCAAGACAGAAGCCTCTGCCTCTGGAGGGTGCTCAGGTGTCGTTGTGGGTGTCCCCTGAGAGGGAACCAGGGCAGGAAAGAGAAGGGGGAGAAGCCACGGCTGGAGGCCAGCTCCCACCACATTGCCACCTTTCAAAGGAGCACCCAGAGGCGTCAAGGACTTCCAAATTGCATCCATGGGTTCCAGGGCATTCTGGTAGCATGTTTATCAAGGTCACAGGACACAGCCGACATTGTTTTACACCCTGTGAGCTTGATTTATCAACGTGGGTATTTAGTCCATAGGCTCCATTCGTATCGAGGAAAGGAGCTGAGAGCCAGCAGTGAGTAGGGTCAGCCAGCGAGCACGCTCTGGCTCACAACAGCTGCTATCACTGCTTTTACCACCAGTGAGTCCTCACACCTCTCCCAAGTCAAGGCTGTCGCTTCCGCAGGTGGGGCCACACCTACCTTCTCCCCAGGAGTGACGGATATCCTCCAGATGCAGTGGGAATATGAAGGGTAACCATTCGGGAAGCCAGGTGCGGAGAAGTTGCCGGTCGTGTCCTGCAGGGTCTCCCCACATGCTGCACAAGCAAAATGACAACTGTGACCCCAGCAGGCACACGACTCTCCCCCCACAAGCAGCTCCTGCACAGGGCCACCGAGCAAACCCCTGCTTCACCAGCCTTGAGCGCATGTTGTCAAGAGACATGCCAGGCAGACTGACATTTTTCTGGCTAGAAGAGCAAAATTCGGGTCTGGATGTAAAAAAGCAACCCCCCAGGGGAACGGTTCTTCTGAAGCTCTCAGGATGGGGCCTCAGCTCTCCAGCTGGCATTGGGTAAGCTCCCAGCCTTGTGGGGTCTTAGTTGTGTCATCTGTAAAATGGACACAACTACTAGAGGTACTGGGATCATGTGCGTTCAGTGAAACGGCTCCACTCAGTGCTGGGTGCTCAGTGTGTGTTCGTACCAGGCAGCTGTACTGAGAGTCACTAATAACCTCTGTGGCCCAGAGGATACAAAAGTGCATCTTGGTGAAGCAAAATGCAAAAGAAAATGCTCTGAAACTGATGTCAGCTGCTAGTTGGAATCTTGCTGCTGTTTTTTCTGCTGCCCATCTCTGAAAGCTACAAAACAGTCAAGAAACCAGAGGCAGGTGACCAGAGGCACAGGAATATTCTAGGAATATTCTAGGCTATTCTGCCCTTGACCTCTTAAGGGGTGCCTGGTTATTATGAGTCTAGGACTTCATCCTACGTAAGTGAAAAATATTTCCCCTAAAAAAGAAAAAAACCCAAAAACAAAACCGAAAAAGTACCTGTACGATGAAGCTTAGAAGTCACATGCTGATACCCCCTCCCCCAGGGAATCAGACCCCAGAGACGAAGCCCTGGGTTTGCTGACTGCCCCTCCTCTTGAGGGCTGCGTCTAACATGTGGAGCCAGCATCCCCAGGCCTCTCTTCCTACACGCAGTTCAGCCTTTGCACACAGGCAGCCTCGCCTTCAGTCACTCCTGGAAGCTACTGGAAGCCGCAGGAAGGGATGGCTGGAGAAGGGCCCATTATCAGCCTCAGGAAATCCTGGCTGTTTGGACTTCAGGATTAGGTTACGGAACAACTGCCAGTCATCACGAGGATTATGGCCAGCAGTCAGCACCCCCGAGGGTTCCATGGAAATTATTTTAGAAAAGTCACCAACATTCTGCAAGAACAGATCCATCACTGTGCGGCTCCGCTCACCAGCTGCCGCATGCCCTTTTGGGAAGTGAGAGGCATATATATTATAACTAAATAAATCCGATGGCATTTTCCCAGGAAATGAGATAAGGTTTCTCTTTCAATTCAGCAAGGTTATCTGATACATTTCCTGTATTCCAGCCCTTACACGCCCCCGATGACTAATAGCTGGTGGACATATTTCCTAGACTTACGTGGTGGCCCAAGTCCCACGCCATCTCTGCACACCTGTGACCCCACTGGTAGGGCTGTGGAGACCCCAGCTGGCACCTGTCTCCAGCGTTCTGCCCCCACAGTGGAACCATTTCTCTGTTCTGAGGTTGTAGAAAAGCTTACTAGACCTGTCAATGACGGGGTTTCCTTCTTCCTCCCCAAACCACTGAACTGCGTTGTCCGCCATCAGTGGTAAACTCTCACCTGCTGTAATAACTGCTTTGCACAGAAGTTCAACTTAAAGGGGTGGGTGTGAGCGCTCCCCAGGGTGGCAGGGGAGGGTGTGTGATGTTGGTGAAATCACAGGGACAGAAGGAAACGAGGGAAATTCAAGGAAAATTCAAGGGAAGGGGCATCTGCTCTGGCAGAGGAGCCAACACCTGCTCAGACCCAGCACCACCAGTTCTCCAGTGGCAAGCTGCTGGTCACTGTCACCAGGGATGGTGAGGAGAGCCCAAGACCGTGGAGGTGACTTCCGTCAGCAGGGAGACTTTCTTCGCCTTCCAGTGCTGGGGAAACTGGCTCTCACACTTCCAATACCTTCTCCTTTATTTTCCTTCCTGCAAAACCTTCGGTTCTTGTTCTGCCAAATCTGCACCCCCTACTCCCAGAGAAAGGAGAGGCTTTCACTGTCGTGGGGGCACACCGCACTGGACGCCTGTCCATCTGTCCACCGCTGTTCCCTGTGCCTTCCTTCTCTCCTGAACATCGGGATTTTGCCAGAAAATGCTGAGGCTTCCTCCAAGTGAAGCTGTGGGCTCTAAGACTCATTAATCCCTTCCCCAGTTAGGCTTTCTACCTGTCCCAGACCAGACTAGACTGCCGAGGGCCCGTCTCCCAGGGATTTTCGTAGCCGGGGGGAGGTTTGCCAGTGGTGGCAGAGCTGTGCTCCGTGGGTGCGCTGGGGCCCCAGAGTCCCCAAGATTTAGTTACCTGGGCATTTGTATAGCTTCCTGGCTTGGGCTATGTCTCCCTGGCTGAGTCGCACACGCTGGCCGATGGTGGGCCTGGCGCCGCTGTCATCCCGACGGGGGAGGATGGTGTCTAAGAAAACTCCTCTACGGGAAGGAAGGAGAGAGAGGAAGGAGGAGGAAATGTCAAGACCACCACGGCATTGCGCTGTGTTTTGCGGTCTGCACGCCCTTACCCAGAACCCTGGCAGCATCCTGCTCCCGGCCTGTCCCTCCCCAGGCTGGCAGGTTTCTGTCACTCGTGCTGGTACTCGTCCTTCATAACTGCCTCTCACTTCCCATGGAAAATGACCGCCTGCACCCAGTGTCCATTTTTTTTTTTTTTTTTAAGGAAAGGTGCAGTTAAGCAATGAAGGTGAGCAGGCAGGCAGGAAGAGAGAGGAAGAAGCATTTTCTTTATTTTATTTAGTGGTTCACATTGGTGGTTCCCCTGGCCCCGGGACGTGAACCTGGGTCCTTGGAACGTGTGTGGACTGCACTCAGCCGGAGGCGGGGAACCTAACCGCTACTCCACCAGGGCGCATTTCGTCTAGTGTCCTAGGGGCTTTCTCACCGATGTGTATTGGGTCTTTCCATAAAGCCCTTGATGGCCAGTCCCCAGGACCAGCACACTGCACAGCTGCTAGGAGCAGTATTCATTCAATGAGGCCCCCGTGTGAGTGGTGGCCTGGAGCTGCGCCTTGGGCAGCACTGAGCCCGGACAGGCTCCAGGGAGCTTGGGAGCTGCTCTGGGCTTCGGCCACCACTGACGGCCTGACAGCTAACTGTTCCCAGCAGCAGAGCCACTGGCTAAGCCTGATGCCCCGCGACGTCTGCACTGCACTCCTATGAGCCTGTTACCTGAACTTGTTCAAAACCACGTACCTTCCACTCTGCTTCTCCCATGAACCTAGAGCCGGAAGCTGAATCCCGCACGCTCCTGGCAGCAACCGGTAACCAGCTCCAGTCCCAGGTGCCGTTTAGGCTTCCTTGATGCCAGCTCTCCTCCTGCGCCCCAGACCACAGCCTGAGCGCAGGAGGTCAGCGTGCCCATCCTGATCTCTTCCCAGGAGCTTCCTAACCAGCCCCCTCCATGCAGACTCCCCACTCCCCCCGCTGCTGCCACGTGATTCCGACAGGCACCTGTCCGCTCTGTGCAGGAGCCTCTGCACCTTCCTGCCACCACCAGGGTCTCCAAGTGCTGGCTCCCCACCTCTGATTTGTCCAGCACGTCTCCTGACACCCCCTCGCTCATTATCTGTTCACTTGGAACGCCCGCGAGCCCCAAACATGCCTCGGCACCTGGGCTCCTCTGCCTGGGTTACCCATCCCCAAATTCTGTCCGTAGCAGACTCTTGTTCAGTCTTCAAAACCCACAGCTGGCAGCCCTCCTAAAATCTTCCACAAGCCCTTCCTTCCTACCCCTCTACCCCGAGTTCATCATTTCCTCCGCTGGGCGGCTTCAGCGTCATTATTTGTCTAACGCTTATCCCCACTGCTGTCTTTTTCCCAGGTGGGGGATGAGATGGTCTCTACCTAACAGTAATCTCCCAGGTAGAGACTTGGCCCTTCTTCTCTTGGCCCCCGAGGGCCCGGAGCCCAGCAGGCCCTGAGAAATGCCTCTTGAAAAAATTATGCCCCCCAAATAGGGCAGTTTCTTCAAAAGGATCTACACACTCATCAGTCACATCCAGAAGGAAATGTGGAAAACCCCCGGCCTAGTTATTGGCTGTATTACCGATCTCTTTTAAACACTTCCTTCTCCCTAAATTCGACTACTACCATGGAAAATATATACGACCCCTGTCTTCCTGCACCCTTTGTTGTCTTTTGGGGGGTATATACATTTCTTTACTTTTTCTAAATCAGACTTCAAACTCTCTTTCCCGCCAGCATGACCACGTGGCAGTCTAGATCACCTGCTGATTTCTTTTTAAACGTGTGATGACCTAGTCTGTCTTCCTCAAACTCCACGACCTCATCTCTGGACCCGGAGTCCTCAGGAGAAATTTCAGGGGAATCTGGGCCTCTCTCCGTCAAGTTTTAAACTAGAAATGATGACTCTACATACAATTCTGAATTCAATCACTTACTAATTTACAAATGGGTATTTTTGCCCTAACATAAGATGTGACATTTGTAAATATTTTCTTTATTCTCTTAAAGAAAAAAAAAAAAAACTAAAGGAAAAAAGCAGGCAGGAGCGAAGGCACATAGGTGGGGCAGAAAGAGACAGGAGGAAGAGCACCTGAATTTTTATTTCATTTAGTTGCCTATCTTGGTTGTTCCCCCAGCCCCAGGACGCAAACCTGGGTCCTTGGGATGTGTGTGGTTTGTGCCGGGTGCAGGTGGAGGACTTATCTGTTTGGCCACCAGGGTTTCAAATTGTTTTGAAAGAAATGCAAAGCTCACGGCAATCTCTCAGCGTCCCAGGCTGACCCTGCCAGTGACCACAGAGACCCTGCCAGCAACCTGCTGCGTGGAACGTGTGTTCAAGTGTTCCAGTATTCCTACGTGCCACACCCTGGGCTGTGCACATGACAGGCACCATCTCATTCGGTCCTCCTGACACCTCAGAGGTGGGTGCCTTTCTTATCAGGACCCACTCAGTCTGGTGAGAAGCACCAGCCTGCAGGGCTCAGTGACTTGCCTGAGTGCAGAGATAAAAATGGAGAGCTTGAGGCCCAGGCAGGGCTGCGCCCACCTCCTGCCCTCTTCCTGCTCCCAGCGACACATCCCGCCGCCCTAGTGACAGCAGGACGTCGCGTGTGTCCGACAGCCGGTAGGTAGGACCCTCCGCCACGTGTCCCGGAGCGGCCCAGCATTTGTCCCATGAGCACCTGTAGGCCGTTTTCTGTGCTTTGACACAATCAGAGACAACGGGCAGGCCGGCTCCAGAGGCTCTTTGACCAGAAGTAATGGCAGGGAGTTGGGGGGAAACTCGACAAAAGTGGGTCTGGAAAGGCCTCCCGGGAGAACACCACTGACAAGTGCCCGCTGAACAAGGGCGTTTCTGAATGTCCATATAGAAAATCAGCAATAGTGACAGGCCAATCTCCAGACGGATGTGCCAAAACGATTTTGATCTCTGGGGCAGAGGTAAGAATGCGGCTTTTAAAAATAACGCTAAAATAATGAATTGCAGCTCGTAAGAGCCACATCCCATGAAATGAAGAGGGAGAGGTAGAATCTGGCATGCCCTGGTGAGTAGAGGTTATGGAAGCTGCCTCCAGCGGAGTGCAGCTCACGTACATCTCAGGGACCGGGGTTCCGGGGGAACAGCTATGTGGACAACCAGATAAAATAAATGCTTCTTCCTCCTCGCTCCTCCTGTCTACCTGCCTGCTCACTTCAATCCTGCCTGCACCTTTCCTCTAAAAAAAGAAAAGAGAAGGAACATCTGCCGCCTTCCAATACCTTCAAGAAAGCGACCCTGCCCTCCCTAGCTGCCCGCTGCCAGTCTCCCTCCGGTGGGCTCTGGGCACTGCTGAAAGGAACTATCACTTCATGGGCTTGGCTCATGGGTCTCCACTGTTCCATGCTGGCAGCATCGTCCACACTGACACCTGTGTTAAGGGAAGTTTTGTCCTGAGGGGCGGAAAGGGACAGCATCATGACCTAGAGGGCGCAGAAAAAAATAGAGCTCTTTCTAAAGGGAAGACAGAGGAATGGTGTTGGCAGCAACTTCTCTGTTTGCCTTGACTTCTGACTCCGGAGCTTTGCCAGGTACCTGGCACAAAGCAGGTATGAGAAGTCAGAGCAGTTCCTATAGCCGATCAGCCACCATTTACCAACAACTCCCTACAGAGCAGACATGTGCACCCTCCTTAGTGACGTGACCGCTGCATCTGTGACCTGTGAAAGCACTTCAGTGACCTTGTGCTCTGGTGGCTCAGGCACCAAGCCGGCAGATGTAGACCACGGAAAGCCCAGGACCGCGGCTCTCGACCCCAGGGGGACGACAAAAATTCAGTAAGTCAACAGACAGTAAAAGCGCTTCCTCCTCCTCTCTGGACTTACTTAGAAATGCTTCTTCCATTTCTCGCTTCCTTCCTCTCTTTAAAAAAAAAAGGAGTTGCAATGAGCATCTAGTCCCCAGCACTGCATATCTGCATCTCCTTTAGCACATTCATTGATTCACTTGTTTAATAAGTGTTTATTGAACACCTCTCTGTGCCTGGGTGTTAGGGACAAGAAGAGAATGAAATCCTTTCTGTCCTCAAGGGGAATGCAAGAGAACAATATTAATAGATAAATACATAATAACACTTAACAGGAAAACTATAAAGCATTTTGAAGATCCAAGGTACAAGTTTATCACTTGAGTTCATGTGACATTGGCTCCCTGACAAAATCAATACTTAGTCTCTAATTAGTAGCCGACGCCCCCGGGCTGATGTGTCCACCGACTAGTCTGCGCACATTTCCAGGGAGTCAGCCCAGCCCCGAGCCCCGAGCATCCCTCCTCTGACTTTCTGCGGGGTGGGCTCCCCTTCTGACTAATCCGTTGGCTTCCTGAGATCCCTCCATCCCCAGAGTCGGTTTCCCAAAGTCTCCGCTTCCAAGCCTGGCAGAAGACACCTCAGATTTCCACAGGGCAATGATTCTATGGTGCCTGGCAATCCTTGACTCACCTGCACTAGATGAAGAAATGATAACATGAAATGTCCAAGCTGGCGTGGAGGACATCAAGTCCCACCATCTCATGAGGAAACAGGTCCCGGGAGGTGGGGATCTGACTCAGCGCCCGGCGCCCCCCATCATTACCTGCACCTCCATCAGAGCCAGTCCCCGGGAGAGGCAGAGCTTGAACCCAGGCTTCTGGCCTTCAAGCCCAGAGCCAGGAGGAGAGTAAAGAGAGCTGAGCACTTACTGCAAGCCGATTGCTGACTTCAACTCAGCTCGCCCATCAGAGCCCGGCACACACGTCAGAGATCACTGCCACATGCCACGTGGCCAGCATGTCCCCAAAGATCTCGGGATGCTGGCGTTGGAGGGTTCCTCCCATACTCTACGGCCTCATCCACGGGGTGCTTTCGGCAGGCTTACCCAAGCTCTGAGGAGCCCGAGAACTGTCCGCCTCCTCAGTGGCGGGTTTCCTTTATCTGTGGACCTGGCCAAGCGTGAAATGGGTGGTTTCCCTCCATTGTGACTACAGGGAACACGAGATTTGCTGCCAATTCCAACCACATGCATGTGACCTGAGAGCATCTCTTCTGAACTGATTCCAAGCTTCACCTTCAAGTTGACCCTTATTTTCCCCTCTCCACCCCCAAGTTTCCTCACCTGTTGTTTCTTGTCCTGTGTATAACCAGAAGTCACCCTGATTTTTTCCTCACTGTCCCCAAGGTTCCTCACCTATTGTTTTTCTTGTTGTCATATGTTCTATGTTAGAAATATATTTTGAATGCATACACACGTCAAAAGCAAACAAGCTGGTTTTAAGAGGGCTGAAAAGGAAGTATCCAAAGGAAACGATTTGCATGGTGTCTCTTTTAACTACAAACTAGGAGTAGCTGGGAAACTTCCATCTGCAAAACATCCGCGGTGTAGCAGAAGGGCAGAGCTGGGGACACTTGACACCGGGTCCGACAGAGCAGGAGCTCGTAAAAACAGACTGCCAAGGCAGGCTGCATGCGGCTGGTCCGGCCCTGCTTGGGGGTCCCAGCTACTGTCAGGTGTCACCGGCACTCAGGAGGCCCGGACCTTTGTTCTCACTCCAACCTCTGCTCCCTGTGTACCCGAGAGCTGGCTGGAGTCTCATTTTTTCCCCTAAAATCTTCTCTAAAATCAATCCACAATACACAGCCCTCTCAGCTCTAGCTTCCAATAAACCGAATCTCTTCCAGGAGAGCAGGTCAAGTATGTTTACACCAAGGATGTGCTCTAGAAGAGTCCCCTACCCATTTGAAATTTGACACAGAGCCTCCAAGTTATTATCCCAGCCAACCTCTTGATAATTTGCCTTTTCCGGTTTGCTGCCTGTGACGTTAGGGCGTGATGGAGCACCGCTTCACAATGGGATTCAATCTTATTAGCAGGAACCTGATTAGATTCTGTTTCACGGTGGCCCAGAGGCCACGGCACTTCAAGGGCAGACGCACCACCTGTGCTGGGAGCGCGCGGGGACCCGCTCTCGCTGCCCCCGGACTCCGGCCCATGCCTGCGGCAGGTGCAGTGAAACTCCGAGCAGATGCTGACCTTGAGAAGGTGTTCCGGGCATAGTGCATGATGCTGTTGAAGTCGTATGTCTCTCCCAGAGAGCTCACCTCCCCGGCTTCCATCTTGAGGAAATTATACTCCTGACCTGTGACACAGCACTGCGTTAAGGCCTTTGGAAACTAAGGCAGGATCAGGGTGGGGTGGGGGGAGAGGAGGGTCCCCCGAACTCCCAGGCGCTCTGTCAGCCCAGGATGTCCCCTGATAGGGTGGAGAGTGCTTCTTGTTTTGAACAGATAGGACCTTTGAAACTTAGGACAGGCCCTGTCTTCTCTCCACCCCGCCACCCAGCATCCCTCTCCGAATGCCATTGCAAACTCTTCAGTTAAGTCTGCAGGCAGCGTGGTTATCCATTCTGGTTGCCAGAAATATTTAAAAAACAAAAACAAAAAAAGGAAGTCTGATCTTGCTGTCGAAGGAATACAGGGAGACAAAGAGGGAAGTTCAAGCTCAGCTAGCTCACGATTCAGACTCTCAAAAGCTGTCAAGGCAACCATTTTATGCAGCCAGCCATATTCACGTTCAACATAACCTTCTGCACACAGTGATTTAACAGAAGTTTCGTGGCTGTTTTTTCTTGCTGTTTTTTTTTAATCTAAACATCCCATCCGCCTTGAGGCAGAATCTTTCTAGGCTGAGATACTTTTTTCATACGTGATCATATCCTAATTGCATTTCAGTTACAAAAAGATGTCTGCCTCAGCCAGCAGCGATGACCCCTGTGAAAGCCACTGGTAGGGCTTCTGCTTTGGAGGAGCGGCTTTGCTGCTGTATCAAAGTTCTGGTCGATTCTGTTCCTTCTAGGACAAAGAGTTGGATTTCATTTCTTTCATACATGCAAAGTCATCTCACTGCTGCTCTAACTTACAAGCCCCGACTCATGACTCCCAAGGGAGCCTGGGCGGGCAGCGGCAGGGCCGAGAAGAGCTTCTGCACAGCAGGGTCACTGCCTGCGTCCTTAGCAAGGAGCATCGGTCAGTAACCAGCCATCCCTCTCTTCCACTCCTGCTGACCCCTGGGACGTCACCTGGCTGGCGACACTGGCTCCTTACCTGGCTGGATGTTTTCTCTGATGATGGTGACATGCTGGTCTCTGTCTGGCCGGGTGTGTTCATGCCAGAACCCAACCACATGGCCCAGTTCGTGCGCCACGATGCCAAACTTGTCACAGTTTTTCCCAATGGAGATAGCCTGCGGGCCACCTCCTCGGCGCCCAACGTAGGAACAGCAGCTGGCCAATTGCAGAAACATCCAAGTCAGCAGATCAGGGAATAGAAGGGTCTAAAGTGCCTCCCTCGATCTGTGTGTGTGTGTGTGTGTGTGTGTGTGTGTGTGTGTGTGTGTGTGTGTGTGTGTGAAAAAACAGAGAATTTCAGGGTTCAAAGACCTGTCATTGTCTAACTTTCCTCCCAATACAGAAATACCCTCTAAACATGTTCTGGATGTGGGTGCATGCTCGTAGACTCGGGGGCTGAGACACTGGTCTGTGAACCCCAAAACCACACAAGCCCTAGGGCCTGGGTGCCAGACCAGGAGCGGGGTAAGCAACTGGCTTGTTTCGTCCTCCCCGTTCTCCCCTTCAGCCCTTCCTTCTTGCTTTCCTTCCTCTCTTTAAAAAAAATTCTTAACCTTTCCCATCAAGTGGTCGTGGACCCACTTGAGAATGAAGAAAGGCGTGGCCTCTCTGGACTAAAGGCCAGGCCTGCTCCACCCTGCCAGGCCCTCTCTCCCAGGACCTGCTCTGAAGACACTTATCCAACTGACAAGAAGTTTTATAACACCAGTGATGGCCAGATTGTGGGGAAATATGACTTTTTAATACAATATGAGTGGGAAAATAAGTAGGCCTAATATTCTGGGATTGCTATGTGATAGATTATCTCTGAATTTCAAATATGCACACTTTGAGCCATTAATTCCGCTGGTAGAAATGCGCCCTACCACAGGGTGAATCCAACCGTGTTTGCTTTGTCTCTCCTTCACCTGAGACTGTTTAAAATGCAAAAATTGGAGTCAGTTGGATAAGTGAAAAATGGTATTTTGCACTCCTGAGGTTGGGAGGTTTTACTATGTTATGTGACATTTAGTTCTTTTGCTTCTTATGAGCCATGTAATCACATCTTCCCTCAATTTTTCTGAGCTTCCATCTTTTCACTGCTGCTCTGTCAGAACTCGTTGTAAGTGAGGGAAGCAAGTCTTTTATCCATCGATTGTGCTGCAAATATTTTTCTCATTTGATTATATGCTACTTTGGTTTTGATTCTGCATATGGAATTTTTAAAACTTTATGCAATGTCTTCATTTTCCTATATCCTGCCTAAAAAGAGCCTCCGTATTCCAAAGTGATAAGTAAAATCCACTCTTAATTCCTTCTAGTGCTTTCTAAACGTTTTTCTTTCCTTTTCATTTAAAAACCGTTTACCTTTTTGATCCAGCTGGAATAATTTTTAGTGTAAGAAGTAAAGTAGGAATTCAGATTTATTTTTTCACAATGAACTCACTAAATATCCTAATATTTGAATAGCCTCTTTCTCTCACTCATTTAAAATGCTACCTAAAGTTCACGTATAAGCATATTCATTTCAAAACTCTTCTGCTCCATATATCTGTTTTTCTCTAAGTTCTGAGTGGTTTTAATTGTTACTATCTTCATTATCATTTTAATTTTCTATGTTTCCACAGACCATCAGAAGCTGCCCCACAAATTTCCCATCACTAAAGTTGGTTCTCTCTCATTTCTACAGTTATTCCTGCAGAGAAACTCTAGCATTATTTGTTCAAGTTCTAAAAAATATATAAATACCTATATATACATATATGCAGATGTCATTTCAATAAAAATTGATAGGTTATTTTAAGGAGTTCTGGCCTCTTAACTATCCTGAATATTTCCACAACAGGAAATAGTATGCACTTCCTTCTTTCTTTTTTTAAGTTTCCTTGGACTTTCAGCACTTTGTTCCTATCATCTGGCACCTTTTTGTAAAGTTTATTTTTTTATATATTATTTATTATGCTTCTATTAATGTTGTCATTTATTCTCATTATAAAAGTGTATCAAATTATTTCCTTATGAGGAAAATCTATCAGATCTTTGTTTACTAATTTGTAATCAGTCACCTTAATAGAGTCTCTTTTTGTTGCTAATAGTGTCCAATAGATTGTTCTGGGTTTTCAAGGTACATATTATGACAAACATTGCTTTGTTCCTGGCAATATCATTCATGTTTATTTCTTCCTCTTGTCTACCTGTATTGTATAAAATTTCCATAAAAATGATAAATGCTGAGATGATGAACATCTTTGACTTACTCCTGATTCTAACAGAAATGCTTCTGGGATTCTCACTGATAAATATTATGGACTTTTAGTATCTATCTATATACACACACAAACATGTGTTTACGTGCACATATATATAACATTATATATAATATAACATATATGCATGTGTGATACGTGCCTACATGTAATATATGTGTGCATATATAGGTGTATAATCTATTTGTGGTGGTCAAGAATCTGTCCTCGACATAAACCTGTGCTGCCTTGGTCACCTGTTTTTGTTTTTGTTTTAAGGACAGGTGCAGGCAGGAATGAAGGCAAGTAGGCAGGCAGGAAGAGAGAGACAGAAGAAACATTTTATTTATTTTTTATTTTAGTTGTACATCTTGGTTTTTCTTGCCTGCCACTGCTCCCAGAACTGGGTCCTTGGGATGTACACGGACTGTGCTCAGCCAGAGGTGACAGACCAAACCGCCACTCCGCCGGGTGCGCCTTTGCTACTTTTTAAAAACAAACAAAAAGTGCATGATGAGCAGATGACTTATTAACATTTACTCAGATATGAATGTGACTTCTCTCCTTTGACCTATCAGTATGGCGAATCCTATGCAAAGATTTTCTAATGCTGAGCTAGTCCTATGTCCTCAGGTAAACCTTCCTGGCAAACTGCTCTTGTACTGTTGAATCCTATTTGCTATCATTTCAGTTAGGATTTTGCAAGACTGCCAGTGAGATGAGTCCATCATTTTCTTTTCTTTGTTTTTTTTTTGTTTGTTTGTTTTTGCTTTTTGGTGCCCTCTTTCTAATCTGGGGGTAGCAATGCCATGACCACTACTGAAAAGTAACCAGGAAAGGGGTTCCCTGGTGGTGCAGTGGTTGGGTCCACTGTCTCTGGCCAAGCGCAGTCCACATATAGCCCAAGGACCTGGGTTCCCGTCCGGGGCCCTAGGGAAACAACCACGCTGGAAACTAAAGAAACATAAAGAAAAATGATTCTTCTTTGTCTCTCTTCCTTTCTGCCTGTCTACTTACCTTCATTCTTGCCTGCACCTTTCCTTTCAAAAAAAAAAAAGTAATTGGGAACCAAGTATTTTTGTCTATGCTCTAAGAAACAAACAGTTCCAAAACAATGTACTCCTTGAAGGTTTAAAGAATTCATCTATGAAACTCTGGATTTACTGCTTTGGGAGAGAGAGCCTTTCCCTCAACTTTTCAATTTCTTTTAGTTGCTGGTCTGTGCCTGAACTTTATAATTATTTACCTTAAAGTCATTCACATTTTCCAGATTTTGACATATCTTACCCTCGAGTTTTAAAAAGTACTCTTTTATAAGTGTGCAGAATATGTACCTATTTTTCCCCTTTTTGAGATTTTGAAAATTTCTGCAGTCACAATTTTGTTTTAGATTAACCAGTAATTTATCTCTTGCTTTGTTTATTCAAAGGATTTGCTCTTGAATTAATTAGTCCTATGTGTGACTTTGTCTATTTTTTTTTTTTTTGAGCTTTCATTAGGCTTATTTTGTGGTAGTATATATGTGTGTTTATATAGGTAGGTAGGTAGGTATATATGTATTTTACTAATTTCTTTGAATTAAGTATTTTATTATCATTCATAGTTATGTGGATAGTTGAAGCTGTGGATTTTCTTCTGATCATAGCCTTATCTCATTAATTTAAAATCCTCCAGACATTGCCATAGCTCATTAATTTTGAACTGTAGGGGTTTCATTATCCAGACAGCTTGTAATTTTAATCCTGGTTTCTTTATGACCTAGAGTCGTTAAAACGGGGCAGGGTGGGGGGGCGTACTTTTAACTTACTAGGTTTATAGAGGAGCTTTTCCATTTTTTATTATTATAGTATTACGTCCGGTGTCATTACTTTGCAATCTCAGAATAGCATGTCAAGGCTTATTCTGCATTTTAGTATTCATTGAGGCATCTTAATATTTAATAGGTGGTCAAGGCCTGTAAATTTTAAATAGGCACTAAAAACAGGAGATGTGTTACCAGATTATAGAATCTGAAAGTCCTATAAAACCAACTCTATTCATTATACTTTTCAAATGTGCCACAAATATCCACTTATTTTTTGGTCAAGTTGACATTGATCTACTCGTGTTGACAGAAATGAAATAAAGTCTCCTGCTGGCGTGTCTGT
This sequence comes from Solenodon paradoxus, assembly GCA_004363575.1. NCBI lineage: Eukaryota > Metazoa > Chordata > Mammalia > Eulipotyphla > Solenodontidae > Solenodon > Solenodon paradoxus. Next base: position 81,291 of record RJWH01004355.1, read on the forward strand.
CGATTCCCCTTGAATTCCCTGGGGCTCCTTTTATGACTTAACGCCAAGGCTATTTGGTGCATAAAGATTTATGACAAATTCTCACTGTCACTTGTACTCATGCTCATCATAAAGTGTCACCTTTTTTTAAAAAAACAAACGAACACTTTCTGACTTTAAAATAAAACAAACATACAAAGCCTGACTACAGCTAAAGCTGTGATCCCAGCTTTCTTTCTGTTATGTGTGCCGGTGTCCCTTCTCTTCTGTGGTTTAAACTATGACACGTTGTTTTCATCTTACGGGTAGAACATGTCATGTTGTTGGGTTCTGGTTTCCTAATGAATAGGGGAAGCTTTTTCTTTCAATTGCAGAGAGTATCACCTTTATATGCATTGGCCTATCAGAAAAATTTGGCCACAATCCGATCATGCCATTATTTACAGTTTCTGGAAGAAATCCATAAGCTCAGGGAAACCATAAGCTGCACATAGAATTTTGCAGAGCTGTGCATCCACCCTGCAGAGTCTCCAAGTGTCACTGGATTCTTAGTGGAGTCACGGCCCCAAACTGATTCAGGAACACGTGTCCATAGGAAACCCCACCCACCCCCAGGTCCCTCAGCGGTTCCCATGACAGGAGAAGCAGACCTTCGTCTCTGGATTCTTCCTCTTGATCTCCCTACTTTCATACTTATTGGGAGTTCATGGAGGGTGAGGGGAGTTTCTGACAATCCTAAACATCACAGCTCACAGAGATACTTGGTTTTATGGAGAAAATTCAAGACTCGGACATTGGATTGGCCTGCCTCTCCTTCTGTGGAGGTGGTCAGCCCTTCTCACTCACCCACAGGTCCTATAACTGAACAGAATGAAGCTCTCCTCGTCCGTCCTCTCGACGAAGGTCACGCAGGTGTGCTTCTCCCAGTGTCTCATGGCCTGCTTGAAGATGGCCCTCTGGCTCCCTGAAACAACAGAGCAAGGGCTCAGGCCTGCATCGAGGGCGCACCCGTCCAGCTTCTCTGGGGCTTGCAACGAAACATGATTCGACAACCATACAAGGCATGCTCTGGTACCCAGAACAGAGAGGCACGAGAAATAAAGCTTTCCCCAGACAGCATAACTTTGCTGGGTCACTGAAACTTAGAGAGTGAGCATTTGAATGAGAAGAGAGAGTAAAAATCAATGTGCAACACGTCCGGAGTTTCCCAGTCTTTCCTTTGTGTTGAAAGTATTTTCCGAAACTGTTAAAAAAATGTACTTGAATGATTCCATTTGGGAATTTTAGGCTTAAAATGTTTTATGTTTTGTTTTTTTTTTTCTTTAAGGAAGGAAGCAGGCCAGAATGTAGGCAGGTGGCCAGGCAGAAACATTTCTTTATTTAGTCACTTGTTCATTTTTGGGTTTCCCTGAACCAGTTATTGAAGCCAGGCCCTTGAGTTTTACGTGGACTGGGTCACAGTCGCATACTTTACGCCTGAGCCATTGCCTGATTCTAGGCTTTTGAAGAAGCTTAGCAGCACTGCATTCTACTCTCTCAATTTATTTTACACTTACAGGAGGGGACTCCCAGGTGCTCTAAAAATTCAATCTGTATGTATGTCTGCGCGACTTTGACTGGAAGACTGTTTTCTGCAGGGCTCCATGAGCTTAATTTTCTACAAGACCTTTGAAAACAGGTATATTGCCTTTTAATCTGTCTTCATAGTTTCTTGATTAGAAATCTGTTGAACAGTAAAACAATATATAGGCGCACCCTGGGGGAGTAGGGGTTTGGTCTGCCGTCACTGGTCCAGCGCAGTCCACATACATCCCATTGGACCCTGGTTCACATCCTGGAGCCGGATGGGGGAACCCCCAAGACAAACAGCTAAATGAAAAGAAATAAAGTCCTTCTTCCTCCCCTCTCTTCCTGCCTGCCTACTTGCCTTCATTCCTGCTGCTTCCTCCCTTTAGAAAAAACAAGTAAAATCATTGCCGGTGATGGGAAGTGTGGTGAAGATGACAACGCAGGGGCTGGGAGACAGCCACTGAGGGGCAGCAGCTAGGGAAGGTCTTTCTGTGGACATTCATTTGATCTGAGGCGTGAATGGTAGAAAGCCAGGCAAGCAGAGATCTGGGGAAAGAGCACTGCAGGCAGGCGAAGCCCTGGTCCATGAGGAGGGCAGGCGCAGAACGGCAGGTGCGCGGTGAGGCTAGCGCGCAGGCGCAGCGGGGCAGAGAGGCGGGCCAGGTGGGAGCAGGGCGGGATGCCTGCCCGGAGGAAGGCTGGAGAGGCCATGGCCAGGAATTTCGGTTCTGTCAGTGGCAACAGAAGCCACCTGAGGACTTAGATATTTTAAAGTAAATATGCTAATATCAAATGCCTCACTACTATGAGCAGGGCACTAAGTTCTTTATCTAAACTCACTTGTCAGATTCTCAAAACAGTCCTCCCAGGATAGAAAATACCAGCATCCCACTCACAGAGGAGGGAATGAGGCACAGAGCTGAGGTAACTTGAGGCAGGTCCCAGCGCCTGTTGGTACAGGAACCAGGATAGGACCAGGTGGTAGGACATGTTACTGTTACATGTCTGGTTACCCTGTGGCATTCTTCTGGGAATGGGATGTGGTCTGGACACAGGAGAAAGAAGCCACCAGGTATAGTTCACACTCCTCCTGCCTGGAGAGCTTAGCGCACAGAGCCATTGTGCACACCTTGTCTATCCTCCAAGATGAGGCTCATATGTCACACCCTGCATGAAGCCTCAGGAAAAACTCTTGAGGATGAGCCCCAAGAGAGATGGTAGCTTCCGCAGGCCTAGGGCACTGGACCCTGTAGGCACGAGGGAGCATTAACAGGTGGATGACAACGTCTGTTCTAGCCCACCTGAGTCTTCTGGGAACATTCTGTCAACCCAGGGAGACAAAGCTCCCAGCCCCACAGCAGGCCTCCCCTGGGCACACTGACCAGTGAAGTTCCCTCCAATGACATAAGGGATGACGCCTCCAGGCCATATCCTCTCTGTCCTTGATGTCGTGGCTCTTCGGACCCGGGGAGAGGAGATGTCAGCCCAGGCATCCATGGTCCCAGCGCTCTGTGGAAGTGCGGCCTTCTCCTTGCCACCTGCAAGAAAGTCATGCAGCCATTTACTCTGACAAAATGTCTCCTGCACATGCAAGTCAAGATCTCATCACCCACAAATCCATGAAAGGAGCTGTTAGAAACGCGTGTTCTGAAAGCGGCATTTGGCCTGTTTAGGCTTTTGCACGGCCCGGTGGTGGTTTTGCAGACAGTGCAGGAATAAGTACAAAAACGCTCCAGGCCTTTGACAGGGTGGGTCTGGCTGCTGGAGGCCTTGCATAAGGCCCCTGGGGTTCAAGGACAGCCCTCGGGCTGCAGAATCAAGAACCCTGACAAGACACAGCCCTTGGGGATGGAGCCAAGCTGGGGATGTGTTCTCAGAGCTATGATACATTTGAGGGAACAAGCTGAGTTAACCCCCTACTGTGACCCAACACCATCAATGATGCGAACTTTGGACATATACACAGGGGAGGAGGCGGGATGGGGTGCCAACTCCCGTGAGTCAGAAATCCAGATAGGACTCTTGACTCCCCATAACGTAACTACTGACATCTGCTGCTGCCCAGGAACCTGACCGAGAACATAAACAGACACTGACATGTATTTTATGTTACTTGTATTATATTCTTAATTTTTAGCAAAAAAAAAAAAAGTAAGCTAAAGAAAACGCTATTGAGAAAATTATAAGGAAAAAGAATGCATTTACAGCACTGTATTTATTGGCAAGTTGACAAGCAAATCTGTAGATGGACCTGAGCAGCTCAAGTCGAGGAGCAACTGTGACAGAGTTGCTATGACGAATTAAGTGGACCGATCTGTGGTCTGGAGGGTGGTGCGAGGTTCTGAGTCTGTGGGTGTGGACCCCGGAAACAGCAGAGAGAATAAAATCGCTTAACCCTGAAGCCATCAAGAAACTAAAACCCTCTCTGTTTCTGTCAGCATGCAGACAATGTCAGGGTTTGCTTTCAGTTAACTGGCTTAGAAGTCCTCACTGGTCTCTCTTAGACCATTTTTCCCTTTAGTGTTTATAGTTTTCCTCTACAGATCAGCTTTTGGTTTCATTGATTCTTTTTTTTTTCCTTTATTTCATCGGTTGATTTTATTCCATCGGTTGATTTTATTCCTTCTGTTTTTATTCCAACTCCTTCTAGCTCCTTTTCTCTTTTTTATAAAAAATGAGATACAATTCACACACTATCACAATCACCCTTTGACCATGTATGAGGTAGTGGTTTTCAGCCTAGTCACCAGGTCGCGCAGCCATTACTACTTTAGAAATCCGCAGTGCTTTCATCACACGCCCCCAAAATGCAAATGCGATCCATCAGCAGTCACCTCCATCTCTTCTTCTTCCTGCTCCGGGGCAACCAGTAATCTACTTTCTGTTTCATGGATTTGCCTATGTGCCCCCTTTCACATGGCTGGAATCCGGTGGCATGTGGTCTTTGTGTCTGCCCACCTTCACCTGCTATGTTTTCAAGCTTCGTCCAGTTGGAGCATGGAGATCACAAGGGCACCAAGGTCAGTCTTGTCACACAGTCCTCTAAGGGGTTTACAGGATGTTCCCTTCTCATCCCATCTGAAACTGCCCACAGCCACTGCTGGGTCTTTGATGATTAAAGCGCCTCTTTCTTATTCTATAACATGTCAACAGCTTTCCCCAAAAGGCCCCTCCTCATGCCCAGGCAGGGTGTGTTTCTAGCTCCGCCTCCAGTCATGAATGCAGCTCTTTCTGCCCCTAAGAACTCTGTTTTGTGATTTTGCTTTTCTTCTTATAATGAACCTGTGAACTGCGCTTCTTAACACCTCAAGCATGTTCCCTCGAATCATGTCATCGCTGGACCCCAAGCTGCCCTAGCAATTATCACTGTTTCATTTCTCTTTATGACTGAATAACATTCATCGTAGGGACATTCCACGTTTTGTTTATTCATTGCTCAGTTAATAGCCATTTGGGCTAGCACGCTCTGGATCTCATGAAAAAAGCTTTTATGAACATTAATATACACATCTTTATATGGACATAAGTTTTCAATTCTCTTGGGATTTCCACTTCTGGGAGCAGAACCGCTGGTTCATATCATCATTCTAGGTTGAATTCTTTGACAAACTACCAGGCTGTCCTCCAAAGGAGGCGTACCATTTTACATTTCCACCAAGACTCAGTAGGGTTCCAGTGTCTTCATCCTCATCAACACTTGTCACTGTCACTATTTCAGATTTTAGTCATTCTAATGGGTGTGAAGTGGCAATGGACTGCGGTTTTGATTTGTGTCTTAATGACTAAAGATGCAGAACGACTTTTCATGTGCCTCTTAGTCATTTGGACATCTTCTTTGGAGAAAAGTTTATTCAAATCCTTTGTCCACTTACTATTTGAGCTATCTTTTTATTGTTGTATTATAATTCTTATATATGCCAGTCTTATCAAATATGTGATGTGCACATACTCTCCCTATTCTGTAGGGTTACCTTTCCTCTTTCACAATAGTGCCCTTTGAAGCAAAGACGGTTTTAATTCTGATGAAGTGCAATGTATCAATCTTTCCTTTATTGATTATGCTTTCAGTTTCATGTCTAAGATCATAACCTAATCCAACCCCACACAGACTTTTATCTATGTTTTCTCTAAGAATTACACAATTTTAGCTCTCCACTTAGATCTTTGATCATTTTGAGTTAACTTTTGCATGTGGTGTGAGGTAAGGGGTTCAGTTTTATTCTTTTGCCTGTCAATAGCCAGTTGTTCTATCATAACTTGCATAAAAGACTGGTTTTCCTATCATGGAATTTTCTTAGCTGTCTTTTCCTAGCTTCTTAAGTTGAATGTTGGCTACAGTAACTTTTGGTTTTTCTTATATTCTCATATTAATAGTTTAAGCCTAAATTTCTTTTGGGTTCCTCTTTACCTGCATCTCACACTTTGACATACATACTTTAATGTCAGATGGTTATGTACTCTGAAAATTCCATTTAGATGCTCTTCTTTGACCCCTGAATTATTTAGAAGATTTGAAATTTCTAAACATTTGTCTCTGTGTTATTGATCTGTTATTGATCTTCAACATTACATTGTATTCCAAGGACCTAATCTTCAGGGGAGAGAGGTCAGTAAACTTCTTCTATACAAAGCTATATAGTAAATATTTTAAGTTTTTGTAGATCATCGATTCTGTTTTACAACTACCCAACTCTGCCATTGTAGTATGAAAGCAGCCATAGACAAATGTAAATGAATGGGTATGGCTGAGTCCCAGTAACACTTTATTTGCAAAAACAGATGGCAGGCTAAATGTGGCCTTCTGGTCATAGCTGACTGACCTAGACTAAAGGTATCAATTCTTCAGTATTTTGAATCTTCCTTGGTAACCCAGTATATGACTGGTTTTTATGAATGTTCCATATGTCCTAGAAATAATGTACACCAATTTCAATAATTGATGGATGAAGGGTGTTACATATGTTTTTCAAAGATTATACTTCTAAATACTTTTGGCTTGTTGGTGTATCAGTTACTGAGAAAAGTGTTTTAAACCAGGAAGACAGTGAATTGTCACTTTTTCATTTTATTCTTAATGTTTGCTTTATATTGATCAAAGCTATGTTGATTAAGTAATACAAGTTAAGAATTGTTCAATGTTTCAGGTGAATTATTTCTGTTATCATTAACGGCCTTCTTTATCTTTAATAATATTCGTCCGTAATAAAGCTCATAATAAAGTTATTAATGTTGCTTTAGCAGTTTTATTTGGATTGGTGTTTGCTTCAAGTTCATTCTTTTCATCCATTTCTTTTTTAATTTGTTTGTGCAACTATGTTTTTTCTCAGCAAATCATTCAACAAGCATTATTGTATAAGTTACTTCCCCACAACAAACAGTAAAACAAGTTTTGCAATGGTTATTATGCTGAGGGTCAATATTATTTTCTTACTGTCTGTTGAAACAGTATTGTAAATTGAAATTTTTATTTAGATCAGTGTAAATTCGCATGCGTTGCAGCAAACAACACAGGGAGATTTTGTGTACCCTTTACTTAGTTTTCTCCAATTGCAATACTTTACAAAACTAGTTAATTAACTACAGTAGAATATTACAACTGGGATATTGATAAAATTCACTGATCTCATTCAGATTTCCTCAGCACTACGAACAAACATGGTGTGTGTGTGTGTGTGTGTGTGTGTGTGTGTGTGTGTGTGTGTAGTTCTATAAAACTTTAGCACATAGATAGGTCTGTGTACCCACTACCACATTCAAGACACTGAAGAGTCCCATTCCCATCAGGATCCTTCGTGGTGCCATTTTATCACCACATTCACCTCCCTCCTTCCCACCTCCATCTCTAAACTCTGACAACCACATTATTCTACATTTTGAAAATGCTGTGATTCGAAGAATATTATGTAAGTAGAATCCTACAGAACACAAACTTTAGAAATGAATTTTGCTCAGTAAGTTTAAATCCCTGAAAATTCATCCAAATGGTTGCTCAACAGCTTCTTTTTATTGTTGGAGGGTACTTCACGGTGTGTCTGTGCCATTACGTTGTTGAAAGGTGTCTGGGCTGTTTCCTGATATCACAAATAAAGCCGTGATGAACGTTCAAATACATGTTTTGTGTGGCTCTGTTTTAATTTCTCTGAGATAAACACCTGAGAGTGGAATATAATAATGGGATCTATTTGGGGGCTTTCTTTCTAGTCCACTGATTTATGTGTTCATGCCTCAGCTAATCTGACACTTTCTTGATTCCTATAGCTAAACAGTAAATCTTAATATTAGGTAGAGTGATTTACACTTGGGAATTCTTTTTCACGACTGTTTTAACTATGTTTTCATATAAACAGTATATGTCGTTTCATATGAGTTTTAGAATAGACTTGTTTATGCCTACAAATAAAGCCATTTTAGGATTTTGGCAAGAATTACATTAAACCTAGATCATCTTGAAAAGAACTGGTGTTTTCATTGTATCGCCTGTTCCAATTCATGTACATAGTATGTCTTTTCACTTGTTTAGGTATTTCTTGATTTCTTTCATGAGCATTGTAGAATTTTCAGTCTAAACATTTCATCGCTTCATTGCTTGAATGATTACAAGTGGAATTGTATTTTTGTTTGCTTCGTGTTTGGTTTTCGCGTAGAGCAATGTAAGCACTTTGAGTGTTGGCTTTGTTTTGCATCATCCTGATGAACTCATGTAGCAGTTCTAGAAGTTTTTATTTGTCTAATGTTTGTTTGATTCCCGGAGATTTCCACATAGACTAACATGTCATTTGCATAAAGGAAAAGTTGTATTGCTTCCTTTCTACTTTGTACACCATTTCTTTTTCTTGTTTTATCACTGTGTCTATTATCTTCTAAAACTGTGTGGCATAGCAGTATGAGAGCAGACATCCTCCTTGCCTGTTTCTGATTTAGGAGGAAAGCATTTATTCTTTCACTCTTAAGTATGATGTACACTGCAGGCTTTGGGGAAGATACTCTTTATCAAGTTAAATTCTGTTTCTAACTTAAGGAGTTTTTATTTTAAGTGGAGCGATGTCAGATTTTGTTCAATGCTTTTGCACATCAGTTGAGGTAGTCATAGAACTTTTCTTTTTTAGCTTCTTGGTAAGGTTACCTAGACTGATTTTTCAAATTTTGAACCAGCCCTGCATACCTGGAATAAATTCTACTTGCTTTGGTGTTTGGTTATTTTTATGAATTGCTAGTTATGATTTGCTACTATTGTATTGAGAGTTTTTTATATAAGTCAATTTTAGGTGTGTCTGTTATAAACAAAAGTAGCTAGACTTTTCTTTTGTTGTTCAACCTGATAATCTCTATTTTGGCAAGCAAAGTACATTTATTTTATAATGGATATACCTGGGTTTATTTGATTCCTTTTATTTTTGTACTTTCTATTTGCTTTTTTTTCTTTGCTCCTTTTTCTCTCCTTCCCTGCTTTAGGTTGAATGAATATATTTTTCTTTATTTATTTTTCATTCCTTTCTATTTTTCAATATTGTCTTTCATTTTTAACATCATTCTTGACTTAATAAAATACTAAAAAATAAAACAATGAGCAAGAAGATTGATCTAAAGATCTTATTCTGAGAATACAAGAATCTTAAAATGTTTACACTGCAAAAAGACCCTCCAGTGTTATTACTTAACTTGCTTTAAGACCTCAAATTAATTACTATTATCATTGGCTGGCTGGTTGGTTGGTTGGCTGGTTTGCTCTACAGATTTACATCCATCCATCTCCTTGCCCACTGAATTCTTGCATCCCAAATCACCCTCCTAGAAATGCCACTTATATTGCTCTTTCGTGGTGACAGTAAACTGATCATCAGTTTACTTTATCCTCTCTATTTTGTCCTTACCCTCAAAACAAAGTTAAGCTTTGTATAGAATTCTAAGTTGACAGATATTTTCCCCTCAGCACTGTAAAAAGAATATTCCAAGTATCTGGTCTGCACTGGGCCAGTGAGAGGTATCATTTCAATAGGTCATTCCTTCACCTATTATCTCTCTTATCTTTTGTTCTGTTGTCCTTATTCTGGTCTTTGTCTTTGAAGTATCACATTATAATTGTCTAGATGTGGATTTGTGACTTCTCTCCTTGGCACCTAGTACAATGCTTGTGTTTTCATGTCTTTCTTCAATTCCAGAAAATCCTAATTCATTTTCTGTTTGAATATTGCTTCCTCTTGCCCCATCTCTCTATGAAAGTTACTCTTATTGGTAAAATTTGTGTGGTTTCTTCACCTTGAGTTTCTGTTTTCCTAATTCTCTCTTCAGCTGTGTTCAATATACTTTTTGTCCCACTCCAGTTTCAATTAATATAGTTATCATTTCTAGAAGCCCTATTTAGTGCTTTTTTAAATCTGCCTACTTTTAAAAAATTGTTCTTTCTTTTCCCACTATAGTTTCCAATTTTCCCATTGGCTCATCAGTCATTTTATATATATTTATTGAATCTCCTTCAGCTAATATATTTAGATACAGAAAGAGATATAGAACTAATTCTCTAATTTATTGTCTCTGCTAATTCTCCTTCTGGGTGAACTTTTGTGTTTCTGACATGTGTTCTTATTTAAACTCATTTTTAGGGACGATTATTCCTTTCTATTGGAGTCCCATATTCCCCCACACCACGCCCTGTCCCATCACCGCTCCCATTATTAGTGTGACCTTGTTTTTCACATTTTTTTTTTTAGAACTCTTGGGATTCTATGGACCGTGGTTCAATTTTTATGTTAATTTGTAAGTGTAGAGTCTCCATATACAGGAAATATAATTTGAAGACTTTTACCTGTCTGAGAAACAGACTAGGAATCAATTTCTCATAGGAGGTTTTTTGCTGTTATTTCTTTTTAACCCCCATTTTCAACCTAGAAAAGATAGCAAGATTTCTTCCCCTCTGGGCAAACTGTCCTTGTTGTATTTGTTTTTAAACGATAGGAAGCCCTTTAAGGATATTCATTTTCTACAAGATCTCAGTCCCTTGTCCAGTCTCCTCTATCCAGGCACAAAAGAGAACACCAGCTCCTGTGCCTACAGAATCACTACCTGGGCATGAAAACACCAGCCTCCAGTAACTCATGCTCCAGTCTCATTTCAGCGCCTCCTGCACCATCGCTGAAGTTTACGTCTGTGGAATTATGTTCCCTTTTCTGTTATTGCAATTTCCTTTTCTTTCCTTTGAGCTTATCTTGGTGTTTTGTTTTTTTTTTCTGATTTAAAAAAAAATGCTATTGAAGGAACACTGCATCACAGCATATACGTTTAAGGTGTATATCACCATAAGTCAACATCTGTGTCTACTACAGTAATTCACCACTAGTGCAATTCTATCCTTCACATTAGAATTGACCCCATTTCCTGATTTAACTTTTTTTTTTTTTAAACAGCTGGCCTCGGAGTCACAAAGCCAGGCTTGTGGTCTCTACATGGCCAGTGCCTTACCCGCCTTCACCACCTGAGCCACAGGGGTTTGCAATTAGCTCTGTATTTTTCATCTGAGGCGGGAAGGCTCTTTTGCTCATCGGTTTTGTATATAAGGGGACCCTACAAGTTCAGTTGGTCATGCTGCCAGAAGTAGAAAGTTGGCAGGTGACACATTTTAATCCTGAATAGAATTATTTTGATACTAGAATTTCGAGATCAGAAGTCACACACATACTCAACCCACAGATGTGTTTTGTTTGGCCTGGACACTTTTGGCCCACGCAGTGTTTTTTTTTGAAATCTCACTTTAGAAGCCAAGTTTTAAAAATCAAGGGATTTCACATAAGCATCCAGATTTTCTAGTTTTTCTTTAATAACAGAAGGATCTGGCAGCTGCGGGTCCATCTTCTGTCACCGACAACCCAGCAGCGTGGAATGACACGGGCTCCCCAGAGTTAAGGCACATGTTCCTGGACTCTGGATTCTCTCCCCCTTCCCACTGTCCCCTCCAGTCATCTCAACCACTGGCGACCCCTGTGCCACTTCGCCAGAGATTCTCACCTGCTACCCCCGCAGTGCCTCCCAGTTTCAAATTCGACTTGCCCCTGGAGACTGGAAGCCCCTGGGGGGCAGGAACCCTGGCCAGTCTGGTCATCACTATCCTCATCCAGCAGCACCAGGCTGATGGATTTGTATTTTAAATGCATTAATGAAAGAATTCACAAGTTAGTCTAAAAATAAACAGCCCAACCGTCCAAACAATTCTGCGCCGGAAACGTCTCCAAAATATTGGCAGCCCGGACGCCCTTAATGTTTAAATCCTGAGAATCATCACGTCTTAAGTAATCACAGGCAGCAATGGAGCAAGTGGAAGTTTGTTATTCATTTCCCATCTGGTTTTCAACAAGTCTCTTAATTTTCCTCTGCCGCCAAGTCTCCTTTGGAGAAATGGCAAAAATACTTCCCGATGCGAGGGAAGATCACGAAGGCATGTGTCTCAAACGAGCTGTGCTCTCTATACCTGTGCCCTGGCGTGGTTAGGGCCAGCCTGCAGCCGAGCCAGCGTGGGAAAATCTTAAGTGCACCTGGAAAGAGACCCGGGTGTCACTTCCAGAGCCGGTTATTGAATGACAGCTTCCCCCGCGGTCCAGTGAGAAATTTAATTTGCCGAGGACTCAACACAGGAAGCATTTGCCGATTAAAAATATGTCTAAACAGATGTTCTGCTCAGCCTGGAAGAAGGATCTTAATGCAACTGTCATTATTGGATTTTCTTGGATTACTACTATCTGGAATCGGAGGCCAACTAGAAGGATGTAATTATTTATTATGGCCAAGAGTCCTGCATTTGAAGAGGAGCTGAGGGGCATCGAACAGACTGAACACGCTGGGGGTGGGGTGGGGTGGGGTGGGGTGGGGGTGAAGCCCTTTTAAATTCTCTGGCTCTGAGTGTGGACACTGTGCTCCCTGACAAAGCAGAGCAGCCGTATTTGTCCAATGTTCTGTTTCCAGCTAAGACACGGCCGTGTCAAAAACAGAACCAGGTCTGACCCGGCCTGCTCCAGGGAGGACTGGGGAGCTTGCAATGAGTCAACGTGTCCCTCCTGCATCGGAAGTAAACAGCCTGACTGTCCAGCCATCTCATAGGCGTCTCCCCACAGGTGATGGGCCAGCCGGCCCCGGGAGACGAGAGAACGCCCGAGAGGGGAGACTGGCTTGTTCTACAGCGTGATGCTGAGACCTGACTGCGCGTTTGAATCAACGGGGAGCTTTTAAAAAACTCCACTGTCCAGCCCTGCTCTGAGACCAAGACCAGCTGACCCAGGGTCCATCGAAGCATCTGTAGTTTTTAAAGCGCAGGGATGTTTGAGGACCTCTGATAAAGCCCCAAGGTTAAAAGCAGGTGGGGGGCGAGGGGGTGGATCAGGGGCTTAGGCTAAAGAGAAGTGCCCCATGGCTTGGACAAGCCTGTCCCACCCCACAGCTGGAAATTTCCCTCCTACTGCGTCCTGGAGGCCTGGGCAGTGAGCGGCTCATGACTGTGAAAAGCCAGGTCTGGGAAGAGCTCACTGCAGACTGCAGGACTCACTAGGAAGGCTGCATTCAGAAACCTGCTCAAGAGTGCCTAGAGCTAGGCTCAGGGGTCACTCCCCAATTCTGGTGTGACGTGCAGGGGCCCAGAGCTCCCGGGGGTGGGTTCCCTGTTCTCCGGGGCAACCAGGTTCCAGTAGCATTTGCATCAGGACAAAGTCCTTGGGGACTGTTCTCACAGCGTGGGGGCCACTCGCTTTCATGACTGGGGTTCTGGAAGTTGGGCTCGTGGGGACAGTCACACGCCCTTCCTGGAGCTTTCCCACACTGCATCCCGGTGAGCCCACCGTCAGCCCTGAAGCACGTGCTAAACTCTCATCTAAACTCTCATCTCCAGGCAGCTCAGACCCAACGCCCTCCTGGGGACACCGAGTGGGCAATTCTCTGACCGCCCGCCCTCCCCAAATCGCACGTCCCAACCCAACCGTCAGGGCTGAGGAGAGCCACACAATGCCAGGAAACAGACCTGAGACAGGGTCGGGCTTCCCTCAGATCCTTTTCCCTGCTTGGGCGGTCTCTTTTTCCAGGGGTGGCAGGAGCAGGGCGGGCTGTGATTAAAGGACAGTCTGAGGGGGACACAACTTGTCTTATCTTTAAAGCAAACAAACACAAGAGGCACCCAGGCTGGCGCCAAGGACAGTGTCCTGGGGGGACAGATGGAGGCTGGAGGAAGGGTTAGGATGGCCTTGCCTGGGTGCCGGGAGACTGCTGTAAGCAGAGGGGAAGGACTGGCCTGGTCCTGATGATCATCTTCCAACAAACCGGGACCACCGAGGGCTGCTCTGGCAGGTTTGGCTAGCTTTGGGGGCGTGGAGTGTGGTGAGCAGGGGAGTGCTCTCATCCTCCTCCTTAAAAACCCCAAGATCTCAGGCTGCCCTGTGAGCCATGCAGCCAGCGGCTGGATTTTCACGGGCTGCAGCAGCCCCGTTGCTTGCTGTCCTCTGTCACTGTGCGTCTGTGCAGCTGCCCAACAGCTGCGGGACGCCGGCCCAGAGGTGGACGGCGCACTTTCTTCGCCGGGTGACACGAAGCATGGAGGCGGAGGTGGACAGACAGGGAGGCGTGTGTTCATGGCACACCTTTCACGTGGTGGACACCTGGTTATGCGTGCTTCCTAATTATTATTTCTCATTTGCTCTAGGTCTCATCAGAGGAGTTGGATAACTATCCAAAGTCACAGCTACTAAGTGACTGAGCTGGGATTCAAAGCCAACTGTGTTTGACTGTCCGTGTTTATTTGTTTGGGTCATTTCCTGTAAATCAACATCTGCATATGCTCCACCCAGTTTGCCCTAACAGTCCAGTCCTATCTTTCCGCTTCCGAGTGACCCCTTTTACCCGATTTGCCAGCCCCTTTCCCTTCCCTCCTGATAGCCATTAATTTATAGACGAGGAGGCTATTTTTGTTTGATTTGGCTCATTTGTTTGCTTGGCTTCTCTATAAACCACATGAATGAAGTCATATGGAGTTTGTCTTTCTCTGCCTGACTTAATTTACGAGCACCATTCCCTTTAGGCTCATCCATACTGCTGCGAATGACAGGATTTCATCTTTTATGGCTGAGTAATACTCCACCGAGAGCATACACACCGCACCATCTTTATCCGCCCATCTGGTGACAGGCACTTAGGCCGCTCCTAATTCTTGGCTGTTGTAAACAACGCTGCACTAACCATGGGGGTGCACCTATCTCTGCTTGAATCATTTGGTACCTAACTTATTAAAAAAGCGGGCAAAGCCTGCTGCTGGCGAGCAGATGTCATGGGGCAAGGCCGCAGATAGCCTCCAGATCTGACCAGCAGCCAGAACCACTCATCCCTGAGAGCTCAGCCGCTTCTCGCATCAAGGACTGGCGTCAACTTTCTGCTCCCTGAAATTAGGCTGGGGCAGAGGCAGCTCTCCGAGACCTCAGAGTCACGCACTGGTGACTTCTGCATCCTCCGTCTGGAAAGCCGGCCACCACGCAGCTGAGCCACGGGCGAAGCTCAGGTGCGGGTGCAGTTAACCAAAGGTCCCTGAGCACACGGACGCCACACCTCTGTCCGGCAGCCAGCCCGCCCTGCTCCACAAAAGCACCCTCCCTCACGTTCCCAGGCCACGAAGACAGCAGCAAAGGGGACAAGGAGAGGCGCCCAGTCCAGAGGCTCGGTGGAGGAGGTGGGGATGGCGGTTTAACAGTGACAGGCTCTTCTAGGGATGGTAAAAATGTTCTCAAAGGGGAGCGTCGTGCTGGTGGCACAAATCTGAGCGTGCACCTAATCCATCACCAAGGCTCATGTGTGCGATGAGAGGTCTCCCGCAGCTTATGAAAAATGTACCCAAAGGCCGGAGAGCCTCACATTACCTTTCCCAGCTTCCTCGCTGCTGGTATTGGTGGCGGTGCGGTTGGGCCAGCTCTCAAACGGCTGCTCTCCAAGGCCACCTAACGGAACAGGAAGAGGAGAAACATGAGGACACAGAGGCCTTCCACATGCAGCCCCAAGACAAGGGAGCGAAGCCGGCCCCGGGGCTGACAGAGGTCTGGTGCAGCCATCGCGGTTCGTTCAGCAGGGGCCGACGGGCACCTCCTGCCTGCCCACACTCTCCCTGTCAGGGGAAACAGCCCGCTTTCTTATGACCATGCACAGAATTCACACATTTCAAATCATTACCCTCCTTGGTCAGCTTGAGGGCACGCAAAGTCAACATTTACGAAGTTAATAGGCGAACTCCAAAGTCAGTACCGTGCCAGCATCGTCAGCCCCATCTCTGTTCTGGTGGCCCCCTGGCCCCGTGCAGAGCACTGGGGGGATCATCGGTGTTCTCCTGGATTCGGGAGGGGAGCAGTTCCTGCTGCAGCTCCGTGTCCTCTTGGGGGCCAGTCTCTTTTAGAAGCTGCTCTGTTTATTCTACATAGCAGACTCTGCAAACACGGCCCAGTCAAGGAGAACAGCGCTCAGTGTTACAGCCATCACCGCTGAGCCGGGTTCACGTCCGCTCCCCGCGGGAACGTGGTCGCCATCACCGGCCGCCAGACTGTCTCTGACCCAGGTGCGCTTCCAGCCCTGGGGCTCGGGCCGTGGTCAAGACAGACAGACAGACGAGGGCCACGTTCTAAACGGAGGGCTGGGTGACAACAGCAGGAAAGGGAACGAGACCATGGCAGGTCCGGAAGATGCTCTGAAGCCCCCACTCAGTGACCGGAGGAGTGCTCAGCAGGTGGTAGAAGGCACCTGCAGCAGGTGATATTCGGATGGAGACAGGCAGGACCGGAAGATGTAAGCCCCTCAGGGATCTGGGCCAGTGCGTCCCGAGCAGAAGGCAGGAGGTGGAAGAGCTCGATGGCCAGCGAGCTGGCCGTATGGAGGGGTCAACTGTGGTGGGAGGGGGGGCTGGAATGGGCAGGACAAGAGGGAGGCAGCTGGAGGCAGAGCAACAGGAGAGGCTGATGGTTGGATAAGAGGGGGTGACAGGGGCACCAGTGATTCTTCCATTTGCAGTTTGAGCAAATGGGTGAGTTTAACACCAGCAAACTGATGTGAGGGCAAAGCCTGTGCCCAGGAGAGAGACGTATGCAGATGGAGTCCCATCGGGGCCCGCGTCCCGGGGAGAGACATATACAGATGGCACCATATCAAAGCAACTGTGGGACAATCTGTTGACTAAAACACAATTATCTCTTGTACTTGTTTAGAAAGGTGCCACATAAGGAGCAGGATGTCTGTCGTGACCCAGGTTAGAACACTGAGTGCAGGTGGAGTCAATCCACTTCACAGAGGAGAAGCGGAGGCACGGAAAGCTGAGCCCAGGGATGCCCAGCGTTACAGGGCGTTGAGGGCCCAGGCCGGGCCTGGCGAGAAGCCGGTGCTCTTTCCCGGGGCCCCAGGTCATGTTTCCAGAGGAGCTCAGCCAAGGGGCCCACACGTGGAATCTGGGCCCAGGCTCCAGACAGGCCCTGGAGACAGTCGGGCCCACGTCCCACTCCCGACACAGCCCACGTCGCTCCCCCTGCGACTGGGCCCCTGGCGGTGGTCCCAGCGTGCGCTGATCTCTGCGTGCCTTGGTGCTGCTCATTCCGCTGCCTTTCTGGCCAGCTCGGCATCTACTCACACACTCCCCGCAGCTGCCGGGCTGTTCGCCGCCAGCTCCCACCCCCATGGGTCTTCTTCCAGTCGCAATATCACTTCCTCTCAGGCTAAAGGTCAGGGGAAATCCTCATGGTATGAAGGCGGCCTGCCAGAGAGGCCTGTGGCATGTGTGGACAGAAGGCGCGCCAGCAGCCAGGGCCCGGGACCAGGGAGTCTGCGCCCCACTGGGCGACGGTGGGCACGACCTTGTGGGGGTGTGTTTTTCATCTGTCAGATGGGCTGTGGCAGGGACAAATGAGGCGATGTGCTTGCTTAGGAACTTGCTCATTCAACAAATATTTATCTGACACCTGCAACGTGCCAGATGCTGTTTCTGCTGCTTGGGATACGAAGCTGAACAAACCCTATCCTGACCTCATGGAAATTATCTTCTGATGGGGAAAACGGTAAACAAACAGGCAAGGAAATTTGTCGGTTGTAGAGAAGCACATGGAGATGGGAAAGGAGGGCGAGGGGAACAAATGAAGGCTGGGGACGGGGGCTGGGATGTCATGGGGGGCAGAAAAGCAGAAGCCTGAAGAAAGGAAGTGGGGGAATCTGCAGATATCTGGAAAGAGTATTCCAAACTGAGGGACAGCAGGTGAAAAGGCCCTGGGGTGGGAGCGGGCTTGGCCATCATGAGGCAAGTGTTCCAGGAACACAATGAGGGAAGGTGGCAGAAGCCGGCAATGGGGGCAGAGTGCCGTGGAGGGTTTGCAGGGCCAGCACAGGACAGCGCTTGTGGCCATTTTCAGGATTCTGGCTTTATGTTGAGAGATCTCAAGGGGAACAGCACTTTAGAAAATGGCTTGGAAATTATAGCAGCTTTGAACAGGATAGGGGTTATTAATAGCGGCCAGGAGGGGACACAGGAGCTGGGACTTGAAAGGAGAGTCCACACGGCACTAGGCCTGCATGGAAGGTTGATAAGCACCTTAGACCTGCTTGCTGCCTGCAAGGAAGGGAGTTGGTGGGGAGTTAAAAAAAAAGAGCCTGAAAGGACACCTGAGCACAGCCCAGGTTCAAGGGTAGCTGGGGGTTGTGGGTGAGGGAGCAAAGGCTGGGAGACACTAATACTCGGCTCTGGAGCAGGAGAGTTGGGGTCAGGGACTTCTGATTCCCTTGCTCCCCTGGTGTTTGGGGTAGAATCTCTGGTGCTGGGGCAGCAGGGGACTGGGTGCCTCCTAATAGACGGAGAGGAGCAAGAATCCGCATTTACTAAAATGTCAGCAATGAGGCTGACCACGACTCAGTACTAAGAACAGTGCTGAACGCTTTCCTCGCCTTGAGTTCTGTGATTCTAGCTTCCTACAAACCCAATAACCAAGGAACCAAGAGTATTTCCATTTTACAGATGAGGAAACAAATCTCCAAGATGTGAAGTGACTTTCCTGCCTTGAAGATACAGCAATGGTCAGATGTGGTGACAGCAGGAGGGGGCTCCTGTCTGACCCTCTAGACCTGTGTCCCTGCCCCTCAGCCTGTCAGAACAAGCAGAAGGAGTCGGTGGGAAAGAATGGGTATACCCAGGGTATCCGGGACAATTTCCCAGTGTGGCAGAGGACACCCCAACAGTGTGCGGGGGGCTGTGGCAGTTAACACATAGATCCTCCTCTGTCATCCTTGCTGTCACAGACTGGAAGCTGTCTTTCTTCTTAGAAGGGGGCAAATCTCATGCTTTCAGAACAGCTGAGCCTGGCACCTACCTGCAGTTAAGGTGATTTGGCCACCCCGCTAAGGAGAACAAGGCCCCCACTGCCCTGGGGGCGAGTTCAAATGCCTACAGGGACTGAAGACGCCTCTGTGCTATGGCCATACTGAGCCTCCTCCACCAGGTGACTGGGGCATCTAGCTGCTTCCACACCCACTGGGCTTAGACAATGAAGTTACTTATTCTAATTCCCTCTTACTGGCACACCTCCTCAGCCACACACATCTCTTCAACTGGCAAGTCCTACTGGTCCCTCACGTCTCAGTTTATATGCAGCTTCCTCTGGGAAGCTACCCGCCTTGTTCCTCTTGGGGTAGAAGCTACCTCCTCTGTGTGTCCACAGCCCCTGTGGGCTGATTCACAGTCCTCACCACAAGGTATTGGTACCTCCTGTTTATTCAGCTGGTCCCCCCTCCGCTGTCTGGTGCTTCGTTTTTAGCATCATGAAGAGAGGGACCTTGTCTTGTCCAAGAACGAACATTGGCACTGTGCCTGGCATAGAGCAGACATTTGATAACACTTGTGTGGATAGATGGGTGGGTGGATGGACGAATGGCTGGAAGGATGGGTGGGTGGGTGGATGGCTGGATGGATGGATGGGTGGGTGGACGAATGGATGGATGAATGGGTGGGTGGATGGATGGATGGATGGATGAGTGGGTGGGTGGATGGATGGATGGATGGATGGGTGGGTGGATGGATGGATGGATGGATGGGTGGGTGGGTGGGTGGACAGATGGGTAGATGGGTGGTTGGGTGGACAGATGGGTAAGCCAGGTAGATAGTGCTTAAAAAGAGAACTCAATAATTTCTAGTTCAGCCTAACTTAACAGAAAAATGTGTCTTTTCAGCTTCTATGGCACAAGGGAAGCATAATCTCTTGGAACAAGGGCTCTCAATCGTGGCTGCATTTGGGGATCACTTGGGACTTTTTTTTTAGAAAAACACAGCCGCTTGGCCGCACTCAGAAACTCTTACTGACTTGGTCTGCGCCTTGGGAGCCATAAAAGCTTCCCAGGTGATTCTAGTAAGCAACCAAGGCTGAGATCCACTGTTCAAAGAACCCGTAAGAGGAGCCTCGTTTCATGCTCTTTTCTTAAAACCAACCTCTCTCCTCCCAAGCTCACCATGAATGGAAGACGCGCAACTGGAGACAGCTACATCAAACACTAAGAAGTCACTTTTTAAATGGATGAAAAGTATTGCTCTGTTTCAGTAACAGCAGGTTAATGAGTAAGACAGGTGTTTCTGTGGCTATAACTGCAGCAAGGAAGAGGGAACCAGAGCCTGATGCAAAGACTGGGGGCAATGGGGTGGGGGGAGCCTTCCCGACATGCGGATGTTTTTCCTTGGGTGTTGCAAGACAAAAAATATTTGGAAAAAATAATCCATACATGTGCTCATACTCGATCCTTTAATTACCTTTTCAATGAGAGGATATGCGAAGACCTTGTAGATTTCATTAGTCACAGGGGCTTATTCAAACGTCTCCTTTGCATAAGAAACCCAGGCTTACAGCTGGTCTCTGGGAAAGAATGCCCCGCAGGTCTTGAAAAGAGAGCTCGGCGTTCAGGCTCTCACTGTAACAGCAGAGGTCAGCGGCCCGTGATGCATGGGGCCAGGCTGAAATGTTTCTATCCAGCATTTGCAATTCAATCCCACAGTTTCCTTTATGGGGCAATTCACTAAATTCAGAGTTGTTCTTTTTTCTAATTCACCATATAATTCACCTCCCAAGTTCAATTAAGAAGCAATCTGTTAGCAACTTTGGGAGCAAGCTGCTTTTCTTTGGGAAAGCCCAATTTTCTTCCGCTCCCAACAGAAAGGGCCTTCATTATACGCAGCATATGAGACCTCCACTTACACACAACGCCCCTTCACCAGCAGTCACGAAATATTAACTATATTCAGCCGAAGACACCTGGGCAGAAAGGAATGGACATTTCCAAGTCCCGTAGATGAAAATCATTTGTTTGAATACGTGCTCGTTCACAGTGACTTTAATATTCATTAACATGGTCATTCGAAAACACAAGTTATATTACTTATCTCTCGTGCTTAGAGCCTAACAGTACTTGTTCCTTGGTTTTCTTTCTTTTTTTAAAGGAAAGGTACAGGCAGGAATGAAGGTTGAGTAGGCAGGCAGGTAGGAAAAGTGGAAGAAGAAGCATTTAATTTATTTTCAATTGTTCACCTTGGTTGTGTGTTCATCTTGTGTGTCACACACACACACACACGTTGGGAGCCTGGTCTTTGGAATGTATGTGGACTATGCCAGAGGCACACGTCAGACTTATCCTCTACCCCCCTTGATTTTCTTAAACACAAGAATAACTACCACTAAAAACCACTGATTATTTGCAGGTACTAGACATATGTTAACTCTTTAATCCACAAGCCAACCCTCTGAAGTGGGTGGTATTCCCATTTTGCACGCAGGCTAACAGAGATGTGGAGCAGTTAAGAGATCTCTGGGAACACGCAGCCACGGGGAGGAGAAGCTGATTCTCTCCAGAGGGATCTGGGGTCACAGCCTTTATATTTACCACATGCTAAAGCAGCCCTGCCAGGACAACTTCAGCTATTAGTTTACTGACTTTCTAATAACACACATTTATAGATTGACCCATTGGAGGTCAAACTAGGATGGAACTGCTTTGTTTTACTCTAAGAGAGAGATAGCAACATCTCCAGCACAAGATCCTAAAAATCAGTTTATTCCTAGTCCACTCATTCAATACGGGTGGAGTGCCCACTCTGGGTGGCACGCTGCTGGGTTTCTGAAGGCCGGGGAGACAAGGCTGACCTTTCTGGTGTCCTCCTGTGGCCAGAGGAGGCGAAGAAAATCAACAATAAGGGATGAGATCATCCCAGGAGGGAGTAAACATTTTGGAGACACGAAAGAATCTCATGCAAGAATAATGGGGAGAGGGAGCCCAGGAAACTTTCTTTGAGCAGATGACATCTGAGATGAAACCCAAATGATGAAAGGCGCAACCATCTGGGGAGAGTATTTGAGAAAAAAAAACCCAGCAAAGAAAGTTCTGAGGAAGGAAAATAAGTCACACGTGGCGGGGGGCAAGCAGAGTAGGAGTCGTGCCTGGACACCGCGTCAGCTCCTGTGGGGACTTGGAGTCCCAGCAGCCTTACTCGGCCATGCCCTGTGTCACATGCAGTGCACACAGCAACCCCGTGAATACATCATCTCGTTCCTCTTGTACAAAAAACAGGCTCATAGATAAGTTGTCCAAGATCGCCCAGCAGGTGATGGAATTCGCATTCCAGGGTGGGTCCCTCTGAAGGCAGAATCCCCGCTGCCAGCCCCGCCTCTACCGCGCCCCTGGACAGGGAGTCCCCCAGCTTTTTAGCCACGACCAACAGATGAGACCTCCACACACCTCTGTGGGACAACTACGTGCAAGACACAAGTCCTGAGCTGAGGTTGTAACTATTTAGTCGGAAAGAAAGAGGCAAAGCCCTCTAAACAGGCGGATTTAGATGGACCAGGCAATCAGAGTGTAATCCTAAGCAATTCAGTGCCAAGTCACTTTTACCTCGATGCCAAATTTCAAATGCCACAGAAGGGGAAGGGAAAAATGAGCTAAAAGATCACTCCAAAATGCCTGTCTTGTTCATGAAAGGACTGAATGTTGGTGAGTGTACAATAAAGCGAGAATTCTTACACACTGCAGGTGGAGGAAGAGAAATGGGTTAATATTTTATGAAGTAATTTAGCAAGATGTATCAAAGTCTTTTCAAAAGGTGATAAGATTACTTTAATTCAATAATGTGATTCCTAGATTGTCTGTATTAAGAAATTGACACTTTCTATAATAAAGCCTGTAACATACTCCCATGGGGGGGATGAAATAAATTATGCTATAATAGAACACTACGTAACCTTTTAAACTGTTCTAGAAGAAAATTTGTTAAGTGGCAAGAATAACCACAGGCCAAGTCAAAAACAGGTTAAGAAATAATACCCATTATGATTCCAATAGAATCAAGCTTAATTTCCTCTTTTTTTAAAAAAAGCATATATGAATAAACAGGGAAAAAATACTGGATGGACATACCACCAGGTGATAATCCATTGTAATTACCTCTGGTCAGTGATTTGGGGGTGAATTTTCTTTTCTTATATACTCTTAAAATTTCTCAAATTTTGTCATTTGCACATTTATTTTTATCATCAGGAAATAAAAGGGTTTTCCAGAAAGAACGCGATTACAGCATCACATCCACTCTGCCCAGGAACATGTGCTCTGCACGGTGTGGTGTTTGCGTACACACACAAACACACACGCACAGACGGTTGCCGGGGAAACTTTTCCCTATGGGAAAGAAATATAGTTGTGTTTATGCAGATGGCAAAGTTGTGGTCCAATCTTTTTTTCTGCTTTTCTTCTCTGACCACGGAAAGAAAAAATGAGTTCACATCTTGGCAAGATGAAAGCGAGCAGAACTCATCGGTGAGAACGCAAGAGGGCCTGGCAAAACCTCCTTCCGACAACATTGGGTGGGCCTTCCCGGATCCAGCCTGCCTCCTCCCGCAGCTAACTGCCCCCACCTGGGTCCGGGAATGGGTTGAGGAGGGCTCAGAATCTGCCCCAGCTCCAGGCAGACGCTCACAGGAGGCTTCTTAATCATGCACATTTGAGGTCTCTCCATCCAGATTCTTCAGACACAAGTATGTCCTTTTTGCTTGCTTCAGACCAGCCACCCAGCCTGAATGTCTGCTTTTCCCAGTCCCCAGTGGCTGGCTGACCTTCCCCCGAGGTAGGCCATCGGAGTACCTTTTGCTCCCCCGGCTTCACCTCCAGTGCGATCCTGAGCCCTGCGCTCGGGTGTGCTTGGACACCGGGCCCCCATCTTTCATCCCCAGGGTGGCCTTGGCTTCCCACAAAGTACCCTCTACAGAGCGGCTCTCAGCAACAACCGTGTGACTCTCGCTCCTGATTCTGTGAGCCGGGAATGGGGGCAAGGAACCAAGGCGCTGTCTTGTCTCTGTCCCACCAGGTCAGGCCTGAGCAGGGAGGACTCAAAGGGCTGACGGTGGCCGAGGTGACTCACCCAGAGTCACAGGTCGGGGCCCACGGGTTCTCCCCCAGGCTGTCTCTGTACGGCTCTATTGAGCTTCCTCAGGGTTGCAAGAGGCAGCCCAAAGGAGGAACCCCAATGTACAAGCATAGTTTAAGCTTCTGCTTACTTTATTATTATTTAAAAAATATATTTCTGGAGGTAAGTTCGCTTTACAAAATACATAAACCCATATGTGCAGGTTCCCCATGCCTCAAATGTATGTCAATATACCCTGCCCTCTGCCAAGCCTCTGCTTATCTTATGCTTTAA
This sequence comes from Solenodon paradoxus, assembly GCA_004363575.1. Taxonomy (NCBI): domain Eukaryota; kingdom Metazoa; phylum Chordata; class Mammalia; order Eulipotyphla; family Solenodontidae; genus Solenodon; species Solenodon paradoxus. The sequence goes on from RJWH01004355.1 coordinate 105,538, forward strand.
AGTGCCCTCTTAGTCAAAGAAAGTCCCACACCCAAGGCCAGTGTCCCTGAGGGGGAGGACTGTATGAGGTAATGACTATGTCAGGTGATGTTTTTCAGGGTCTCTAACAGCCTACAACTCGCCTGATCTCTGTAAAGTTCTAGCAACCGAGGTCATTTGCAAGATGGACCTATAGTGCAAGTTCTGGAGCCAGGTGCTCAGGGCTAAACCTTTACTCTGCCACTGGCCACTTTAATCTTGCCACTTGAAGGCAAGTAGGCAAGCAGGCAGGAAGGGAGAGAAAGAAATACTTCATTTAGCTAGTTGCTCATTTTGACGATCCCCTACCTCCCTGCCTACTCCCCACCCCGCTGCCCACTCCAGGGCCCCAGGTTGCAAACTCAGGTCCTTGGGCTTTGCATGGACTACGCTGGAGCTATAGACTTAACACCTGAGCCACCAGAGCATACCTAGCTATCTTAAATCACTTAACCTTCTCTGTTTAGTTTCCTCATCCACAAGATGGAGAAAGAGAATTCACTCCATCAGAGTGTCATGGCTATTCAGAGACATCATAAATGCAAAACATAGACATGTGGTCCATATCCAGCACTCACTGAGTTTGCTGCTGTCACTAAAACTGTTCTGAAGTCTTACGGAACAGAATGAGATATCACGGAAATAATGCTTCATGGAGACAAGATATTTCAGAGCTGAAGCACCATAAGTCAATGAAAAAGCTCAAGTTCTGCCTCAAGTGACTTCATCAAACCAAGCTGAGGCTGAGAATCCATTGAGAGTAAATGTCAGTCGGTGAAAGGAAGGTAGCCCACTGCACATGGAAGAGTATTTCTGGAAACTTTGCTCCATACGGTGCCTGCCCATTATAATTTGAGCTACAAACTAACTGAAAAATCAACTAGAGATCTATTTAGGAAAGAATCACGCCAGCTCCCTTGCAGTCATTCTCTTCTCCACGGGAGAGCAGAGACCACTGATGAGCCGTGTAACCACCACTTTCTGGGTCCTGGGTCACAGGTTTCAGGCAGAACTGATAACCTTTAGCGGGGACCTCGTGCGCCTTTTCTCATTTAATTCTCCCCATAGTCCTACGAGGGAAGGCTATCGCCAGTTTTTGTTCTACACAAGAACGAAGGCTTGAAAACCTTAACTTGGTCACAGCCGCTGACTAGTCAGCGGCAAGACCCGGGTGCAACCCCGGGCCCTTTAAACACATAACGTGGGGTTCCAGCCTTAGCCAGCGTAAGAGCATGTCCCCATAGAAAAGGCTGGAGATGCCAGCCCCCTGCTCTCTGGGCAGCTGGATGAAAACCGGCAGGTTTTTCCTCAGGAAGAAAGTGGTCACCTCCAGCCTCAGAGGAGGCCCCCTCACATCAGCTGAACTGAGAGCCACTTGGCTGCCTTAGAGCCATCCTGGGTGCCCATCTCTGTCCGGGGCTTGCCACCAGCCTTGACTCATCATCCCTGGTGTGCTGGGCCCAGTGCAGGACACAGGTATGACCAGATACTGCCTCGCCCCCCAAACAGTGAGTGCAACCCAGGGTGGAACTCTCACTCCCGACCTGGAAGTCCGGGAGGGCTTCCTGGAGGTGGCATTGAAGGACAAGGAAGGTCTCGACAAGATGGGAGGGAGCCACGCAGAGGGGAAATGATGCTCCCAGCTGCATAGTACCGCTTTTTGGACTTGCAGGATCTTCGGCGAGATACCTAACTTCTCTGGGCCTCGATGTCCTGGGCCATAAAACAGAGGATAATAGGGTCTCACTTTTCAGGGTGAGCAGCACATGAAACAGCACCCAGCACATTTTAAGGAACTCACGGGCTGCCTGGTGAGTATTTGCAGTCCCTCTGGAGGCCTCAGCCGCTGGTCTGATGACCACACTGGGGCCCAAGCACCAGTCTCCCGTCTCCGACTGGCTCTCTCCCCTGCCGGATGCACCCGGCCTCCCCAGTTCAGAACAGGCCTGACTCGGCCTAACAGATGGCAGATTCTCTGCTCTACCCTTTGGCAGCTGGTGAGGGCATCCCTGTTCCATTTAGAAGGAGAAGAAGAGGGAGGAGAAGACAGAGGAGAAGGAAGCGGCCACTCCTCCCTTTGGGGCCACAACTGTCCCTCAACTTGCAGCGGTTTGTCCTTCTGATCCTGCACATTGTACAGGCATGGCTGATGCTCAGAGGGTTCTTCATAGCTTCTTTCACAGAGACTTCCAGAAGCTTCTGGGGGTGCGCTTCAAAACCAGGGAGCCGTCAGGTGGCAGCAACGGGCCTCGGGAGGTAGGAAGGGAGTGCAATGGCACCCCAGCTAAGTCCTTCCCTGAGCAGGCAGACCATGGCTCCTTGAGACAAAGATGGGATACTGGGATGGCAAAAACGGGACTGGTTATGCACTGGTGACTGAGGGGAGGGGAGGAGGCAAAATGGTAATGACGTGTGGTCTGGCAGGACTTCATACAAAAGGCCAGGGCTGGTGTAAGGAATATTGACACCTTGGGTGAAAATCAAATGTGGCGTCCCTATAAGCCCGCTCTAAATGTCCTACTCAAATCACATGCTGCTTTAACTATCCCAGTGCCAGAAATGCCCAATAACCCCCACAGTGCTAGAGATAATGCCAGAGATAACCCCACATTGCCAGAGATAACCCCACATTGCCAGAGAAAAAATCCCACATTGCCAGAGATAACCCCACATTGCCAGAGATAACCCCACATTGCCAGAGAGATAACCCCACATTGCCAGAGATATAATCCCACATTGCCAGAGAGATAACCCCTCATTGCCAGAGAGACAACCCCTCATTGCCAGAGAGATAACCCCTCATTGCCAGAGAGATGACCCCACAGTGCCAGAGAGATGACCCCACAGCACCAGAGCAGTAGCAGCCTCAGCCCACCACACTCAGCACCTGCAAGAGCCATCCTTAATATGGGGCAAAGGGGCCCCTGCTTTTGGGCCCCCTCAACAGACTGGGTCCAGGGCAAGTCAACTGTCCCTTTTGTCCCATATTAAAGACAGCCCTGGTTTATTAAAATTTGGACAGAATTGACATTTTTATTAAAACAACCGGACAGTAGGGAAATATGGAAAAAAAGATAATGTCCCGTTTAAAATGGTGCATATGGTCAGCCTATCTCTGAGACACTGGAAGCCGAAATTTGGACTGACAAGCTGAATGCATAAGGGGAAGATTCTAGAAGAATCATCTCAGTTCCCATTTATTTCCTTTGGGGCTCACTGAGCATTATCGGCAATGATCTCATTTATTTGCTTATGGGTTTATTGCCTGCAATACCCTGTAAAAATGTAAGCGCCTTCTTCTTCCATGGGATCCCAGGGCTGGACAGGAAGACAGTGCAGAATGTGAGGGCCTGGAGGCGATGTAGAGCAGGGGATGGAGAGGAGGGTGCTAAGCAGAGCCATCTAGAGACAGGAAGGTCTCCGGGTGGATCTGAGAAGGAGCCAGAGGAAGCCTTACGTTGCTCCGATGCAGAGAGGTTCCCATAGTTACTCTTCACACTAAAATCTGCCAGTAAGAAACTTTCAGAGGGTCCATGCACCATGTCCAAGACTTGGAATAGCTCCAACAGGAAAGGTGTGTAAGTGCACAAGAAAAATTTTACAGTTTCATTGCAATTTATAAAAAGAGTGATATGTAGAGAAGAGACAGGCCTTGTTCCTGGCTGGATCAGGTAAATACTACAAATGTGCCAGTTTCCCCCAGTGAAGTCATAGATTAATGCAATCATGATCCGAGTTCTAAGAGGATTTTGTTAGCATCTTTCAGATTGCTGTCGAAAAGTGACCCTCAAGTTCATCTAGATCTGAGAGTGTGCAAGGGATTTCTAAAAGTAAAGAGCAAGGCCAATGAGGAAGGACGTATCCCACCAAACATTAACACATAAAGAAACTAGCCTGCACCCTGGTGAAGCAGTGGTCAAGTCACCCACCTCCAAAAGGACGCACGCCCCACATGCCCCTGGGTTCCAGTGGTGGGTCTGGGGGGAAACAACCAGTGCAAACAGCTAAATGGAAATAAAAATTATTCTTTCTCCTCTCTCTCCCTGCCTTTCTGCCTACTTGTCTGCATTTCTGCCTGCACCCTTCCTTAAAAAACAAAAAGCAAAACAAAATAAAACACCAAACCAATGGATTGAAAGAGTTAATATAAACAAAAAAATATAGAAAAACTTTAGAAAAATTATGTGTTCCCAAATTCATAATAGAAATGTTACATGTTAATGTTACATGGTTAGAAAAAAAGAAAACATTGCTTGACATATTTAATTTAATTTGTTTTAAATTTGGGTGCGCCCTGTGGAGTAGCAGTTGGGTCGTCGCCTCTGAAGGGCACAGGCCACCTACCCCTGGGTTTGAGCCCTGAGTCCGGGGGAGAAGCAACCAGTGTGAACAATCAAGTAAAAATAAAGTAAAATAAATTTTTTAAAATGTGACTATCAGAAATTCAAATCCACTAAAAGGAAAACACTCACCCATACAAGAGGAAATTTCATCTGCACTGAGATGACAAATCCTTACTGTCCACATTCTATAAACAGCTCAGGTAAATCAATAAGAAAAACTTTGGATTCCACAGACACACAGATAAGGAAATTAGTGAATACAGAGAGCAAATCTGATTAGTAGATGATTATAGAGAATTAATGAGAAATGAAAAGCAAAGCAAAAGTAAGTACCATTTTCCAACTGTTAAGGCAGCAAGATAAAGAGTAAGGGCTCCGTCAGGCTGGGTCAGGTCAGAAAGCGCTCGCTCTGTGCACAGTCATTTATTCCTCGAAATGGAGAGCGTGGAACCACGTCTGCACCGGACGGGGCACCGCAGTTTCTGGGTCCACAGGCCTCGAAGTCCAGACTGGCCTTTTGGAGCTTCAGGAGGGGGGCTGGCTGTGTGTCCCAGCACTGAGGAACGGGGCGCCCACAGGGGACAGGGGGAGTCCTCAGCCCAAGTGCAGCCGCGGGCTGCTCCCCACACACCAGCGCTCTCCCCGCCCGCCAGTCCTGGACTCTGCCTCCACCGCCAAGACCCCCTTCCATGGCTCTGCAAGCTCTGCCTTCCACCCACGACGCCCTCC